>JARHVA010001653.1:2932500-3231212 GCA_037957365.1 Torreya grandis
ACAAAATAATTTCAACCTTTGTTAGTTTGGATGAGAATCTCCTTACTAATAGGTTGTCTCAATTCATCTTTATCCTCTATATTAAGTTAATACTCATCAACCATTAATCATGTTTTTCATAATCAAGGTATACTACATCAACATTGTACACCATACCACATGTATTCTCAATGATTATATCACCTATTGGGGTAAATCATTGTGTTATCACCAATTTCCTTTCTGTTTTGTCTATCTTAACTGGGGTAGCTCCATATTCTCAATGATTATATCACCTGCTAGGGCAAATCATTGTGTTATCATACCACATTATGACTATTGAGGTATAATGTTTATAACTACATTTAGTCAAACCATTGTCCACAGATCCCACTTGCATTGCTCAATGACTTTTCCCAACTTTTGGTGAATCATTATGTTGTGAACCCATCATATTTATTTATTTGGTACCCTCATTTCACTTCTTTCTTTCGAGGGACCATTTGCTAACCTGCTTGCCAACCGTTCCCTTGAGGGGGCAGTTACAGTTTAATAATTACCATTGTAGTCATAATCATAAAGAACCATTTTATTCTTTGAAAATATGTTACTATGATTATAGATTTCAACATCTTCCTAAATAGGGGAAAACTATAGACATATAAATTTGGCCACCAATGGCTTTGCATTAGACTATTAGACCAATTCTTACCAATCATCAAACATTTAACATAAGAATTTCTTTTAGTCTCTAATTTGGCTTCATAACCTTGTATTAAATCAATTTGTCTTATTAAATAAATTAAACAAGGAAAATACACATATTGAATTAGTCAAAATCAAAAAAATTACTGAATGCCTAAAAAGAATTAATTAACCTACACACCTTAATCAAAATCAATTAGCAAGTTAAATCAATTTTAAATATTAATTGAGTTCACCCATGAGCTAATAAATCAATTACTAAAAAAGAAATTCAAGATCATCTTAGAACATCTTAGAATATAGTCATTACCTTTGTGAGTTGTCATTTTTGGAAAATATCTAAAAAAATATTCTAAGAATATGCCAAACTCAACCAAAGTTAATATACTCAACCATGGTCAGATTTAATCCATTCTAATGGATTTGAAAGCCTATAAAAGCAAGCCTAGAGCTCTTCATTTAAGATCTCCATCAAAGTAGAGTTATAATGCAAGAATAGATTCATGAAGCTAAAAGCCTAGTGTTATAATGCCAAAATTGAGACAAATCCATCAATCCATTGAATCAATCAAGCCATCAAGCCATCAATCAAGCTAGGCATTCAATAATGGTACATAGAGGAGATGATGTTAGCCATATGTCATTGATGAATACTTTTTATGCATAAACCAAGCAAGCCAACTGAATTACTATTTAAATTTATCAAGGATTTAGTAAGGAATTTGTGTTTACTATGTTTATATTTTTCATTTCCTTCCATGTTTTGTTGAGTTCTCATTTGGTTTATTCATTAAGTTCCCCCTAAGATATAGGATTAGATATTTTAGTATGTTAGTGTGCTTATTTCATATTTTTATGGACTAACACTTGATCTTCCATATTTTTTTGAGTTCTCATTTGGTTTATTCATTAAGTTCCCCCTAAGATCTAGGATTAGAGATTTTAGTATGTTAGTGTGTTGATTTCATAGTTTTATGGACTAACACTTGATCTAACCTCCTCTCTTGGTCAAATTATTTGATCATAATAGTGAGATACACAAACTAAGATGTATAACTATTGTAAGATCTATGATGCCTATACTCATGACACTAACGACTATTGTTTGATTAGTGTCATCCATGAAGCATGAGCGTATGGCATGTGCTAAACCTCTACATCAAATAATCAAGATAATGGTGGATACTATAGAAAAAGAAGAGGATGAGGATGAGGAGGTGGTAATTTTCCACATAGAACATGTTACAAATGTGAATTTATAAACCACTACCAATGAGATTGTCTAGAATACCCTGCGTGTGCTTTCTACAAAAAAGACCACCAGTTGAAAGAGTGCCCTAACTTATACATGTCTATCACCAAGGAGTAGAATGACAAGGGTGTTGGTATGATTCAAATTGATAAACCACATTGGCAAACCCACTCAAGCATCCCTATAGTTCAACAGGTAAACATTATCACTCGTAGTGGGGGACATACTCAGTCTACCTCTAATCCCATCGAGAAAGTGCAATGTGAAGAACTATGAGCAAGAAAGTATCCTAATGCCCAATAACAAAAGGATTTACTCTAAAATATAATGGAATTAGTATGAGAACTTTAGGTATAAATTTAGTTACTAAGAGACAAATAAGTAATGCAGTGTGCTGTTGTGCAAAGGAAAGCTGAGTCTCAAAATGTGGCATATGATGAATTTTAGGAAATGTGTAAGCGCATGCTAGATGAGGATATTTTCCCACAACTAAGTGTTTGTATTAATAATAAATCTCAAATACAAAATTAGGTTCACCCTAAATTCACTAGGAAGAGTGAGGATCATCACCTAAATCATGCTCAATGATAGGGTACTCCTAGTTTTTGCGTTCCTCCAAAAGATCGATAAATATTGGTTAATACTACCATTGATGGATGGGTAATTCAAGACATACTAGTAGACATCGATGAAAAATTAAATGTCCTCACCAAGGATTCATGGCATAAGATGGTCATTATAGCACTATAGCCTTTATCACATGTCTTATTTATGGTAAATAAGACTCATGTATTACCTATTGGGGTCTTCAAGATTGTAATAGTTGACATACTTGGCATGCCTTTTAAGGTAGATTTTGAGGTTTTGGAACTATCTGAAGCTAATGATTACCTAGATCTATTGAGATGACCTTGGTGCTATGAGAACAATATAGACATGAGATTCAAGAAGCACTACATTGGTTTTGAGAACACTTATCAGCATGTTGTTATACCACTAGATCAAGCACAAGGACCTCCTTACATAGAGCCTGTTAATGTTGATGAAGACATAAACCACATATATAATGTAAATACAAGGAATGATGAAAAAATATATCTCACTCTAGATATAATTAATTAGTGGTCAGATACTCAGTCATTTTCTAACACTATAATCAATGCTTGTAATTGTTAGGCTCATGATGACCATGACCTCATTGGTAGAGTATGTAGTACCATCAATAGCCAAGAGAATGTGCCATGCTAGTTTAATAAATGGCAAAGGTTTATTCACCTTATCACTATCTAAGTAATGAGGTGACCTATCATAGAGACACCACTCAAAATACTTGATGAGGCTTCAAGGTTCCATGGGCAGATGGAAGTATGAGACTTCATTCAACACCTTGAAGTGTTTTACCACATTGATGTAGATCGTATACGATCTTTAGTCCATCTCTTTGATGTCATAGATGCATGATGGTAGTGAACCCAATGTAAATGACTCTTCTAGTAGGATCATGTGTGATTATCCTTACACCGTTGATTCTATCATGATAACAAAGCAAAAGGAATAGTCAATTATAATAGAGTAAAAACACTTGAGCCCCACATAGAAGCTTGTGAAACAATGTGGAGAAACAAGGAATCATACTTACCAAAATGTTTATGGGTGAATGAATGCTATGATACTTTACACACTTTGGCATGAGCATGGTACATTTAGGAAGAGTGGCATATGGGTACCATGTCTTGGCATCTACTAAATGAGAACATGAACTCAGCACTATCTTATACTTCACTGAGGATGGATTTGCACTTTACTCTCTAAGCCATGCATGAAGTGGTTGTAGGTGACCTAAGTCTCATAGAATAACACCTAAGGAATATCCATCAAGACCCTGATGAACCCCTACATCTATTCAATGAACCATCAACATCCTTAGTTCCTATGCTCATACCAGTTCTTAAGCAGGACTGACATGAAGAAATTCATCTAGGGAAGCAAAAGCTCATGTTACAAGTGGAAGAAGGTGAAGGATCCATTCCACTCAGCCTATTGTCTAACCATTTAGATGTTAACATAATAATTATATAGGACATAGGGGCTGATATGGACAACCCTTATAATGGACCTATTCAGAATGTTTAGCGCAACATCAACATAGAATAAGAACCAAAGATGGCGATGGTAGGAAACTATTGGACTGACATAGATATTTCAAAATTCTTTGAATTGATAAAATAATATTAGGATGTCTTACCAAGAAACTATAGTGAAATGAAAGGAGTCCACCCATACTTAGGGAAGATACATATCAAATTGGTTGATGGCACTCAACTAGTTAGAAAATAACCATATAGAATGAATCCCAATCTATAAGCATGCATCAAAGAGGAAATTGGTAGCATGTTGTGCACCAGAGCAATCACCCCCATTAATGAATTTGATGGGTCAGGCCCATGATAATTAGTATCAATAAGCATGGACACATCCATATTTTTATGGACTACTGAGTGCTTAATGCATCTTGTGTAATCGATCCCTTCCCAACACCATTCACAGAGGATATCCTTGAGGGTGTTACTAGATGTGAGGTATATACCTTCATAGATGGCTTCTTGAGGTACCATTAGGTCCAAATAGCTAAACAAGACCAACCCAAGACAACATTCACCATTAAATTGGGATCATTTTTATATAATATCATTCCCTTTGGGTTGAAAAATGCCCCATCAGTGTTTTCATAAATAGTAGTTTAAGCCTTTAATGACTTCATCCATAAGTTCCTTCAAGTCTATTTGGATGATTGGATAGTTTATGGTTTGGTCAAGGACCATATATCTAACTTGAGGCTTATACTTTAGTGCTATCAAGTATTACAAATCTCATTGAAATTAAAGAAGTGTTTGTTTGATATACCTTTTTGTATGCTCTTAGGACATATTATTTTTGAAGGACTTCTAGTAGACCCAATGAAGGTATTTTCTATTCTTCACCTCCAAGCACCTAAGACTCAGTGTGATGTCTACACCTTTCTAGGCCATACAGGTTACTATAGAAAGTTTATCTAAGGATATGCAAAGATTGTCGTACCTCTGGAGGAACTTCTAAATCATAATGAGCATTTCATATGGACTTTCTCTTGTAAAGAGGCTTTTGAAACACTAAAGAAAAAGCTAGTCAATGCTCATATCCTCTAGTTCCCCAATTAGACAAAACCACTCCATGTCTATGTTGATGCATTTAGCATGGTCATTGGTGCAATCCTTGCACAACTAGGTGAAGGTCACCTGGATCATCGAATCTACTTTTCTAGCAAGAAGCTCACACTAGCTGAAAGAAACTATACCACTATGAAGTGTGAAGCATTATTGATGATCTACACTTTGTATAAATTCAAACAATACCTATTAGCCACTCCTTTTATTTTCTATACAGATCATCAGGATTTCAAGTACCTTATTAATAAACCCATACTATTAATAATAAGATATACTAAGGAGGGTGAATCAGTATATCATATATCTTATAAGTCTTTTACGTAATTAAACTCCACTTAACCATACATTCAAGATATGTAATAAAACTAAAATAATATGCACCACACGAGAGAGAGAGAGAGAGAGAGAGAGAGAGAGAGAGAGAAAGACACCATATTTTTACATGGAAACCCAAAGTGGGAAAAAACCATGGAGGACAATCGCAAGTATATGAAAGAGCACCAACTCAAATTATAAATTTTACAAGCACCAACTTGGAGGAGCACCAACCCCTTTTTCGATCACCAACACAATAATTATTTGTGAGCACCAACCCATAAGAGTACCAACCCCTTGTAAAGATTTGTGAGCACCAACCCAAAGGAGCACCAACCCCTCTTGTGTATAAAACACAACTATCTCTCAATATTGCTTTCTCAACAAATGATAAAACTCTACAAATTCTCTTTCTATTCTCTCCTCTTTTCTTATATAAAACAATTATAAACCATGAACTCTCTTACATATTAAAAATGGCTTCTCAAGCCTTTATTTATAGTTTTCCAAGTGACCTTTAGCATTCACCATTTGTGACTCTTCACTCCTCATGGAAAATGGTGCCAAACTTACATGACCCTTTGAATCCTTGTATTTGAAAAGTCATATGGTGACCCTTCATAAGCAAATTCCTCCTTTCCTCTTTTGTCTTATCTTGGTGACCTTTCAGATTCCTTAAGGTGACTCTTCATGGAAAAATGTGTCATTCCCTCTTTTGTCTTCACTTGGTGACTCTTGGAATTCCTCAAGATGACTCTTTATGGAAAAATGCATCCTATTCCTCTTTTGTCTTTACCCCATGACTCTTTGACTTCTTCATGGGCCCTCTTTTGAATTTTATGCAACCAAAAATATATTTATTAATATTAAATAAATATCAACATATTTTAGACAAAATATGAACATTAAAAACACTTTTAGACAATAAATACTATGGGGCCTTTATCACCAATGCTAGATCATTGATATCAATAACAATATTTCCAATAATCTCCTCCTTTGTCATTGATGGCAACCTCAAACTAAAATTTCCACATCCTAAAACCTATACTACACATGCAACCTACACATACTACCATCTAAAACACATATAGTAACTCCCTATTACTATAGCATCCTGTACCTATTCCTTGTACCTATTTTTGCACCTATTCTCTGTACCTATTTCTTGTACTTATTTTTATTCTTCTACCCCTTTGACATCAATGGTAAAGGGCCTATGTTGAAGCTAACACTTATCTCCCCCTCAAATGATGTTGATCCTCAATGGAAAAAAGTGAAATAAATTACTCTCAACTTCTCCTGTAGATACTCAAATGTGTCTTTTGGTAGTGCCTTTATGAAAATATCTACAATCTATTCTATAGTACTGATATATTATATTTTAACCTATTGATCTATAATCTACTCTCTCAAGAAGTGATATCTAATAGGAATATTTTTTATTCTTGAATTCATCTCTAGATTCTTAGAAATATTAATAGCAATTATGTTGTCACAAAAAATAGAAATAGGTTCATCATATTTTACCTTGATATCTTCCAAATTTTGCTTCATCCAAAGCACTTGAGTAAAACACAATACCGCTGCAATATATTTTGCTTCAACTGTAGAAAGTGATACTAAATTTTGCTTTTTACTTAGCTATGATACTAAGCTATCACCGAGGAAGAAAGCCCCTCCACTTGTACTCTTTCTATCATCCAAGAAAATTGTCCAATCTAAATTTGTATAAGCAACCAAAGTAAAATCTCTACATGTAGGATACCATAATCCATAATCTAATGTCCCCTTAACATATCTAAATATTTTCTTCACTAACTGAACATGACTCTCCTTCGAGGTTCCCTGATATCTTGCAACCATGCCTACTGTATGCATGATGTCTAACCTTGATGCTATCAAATATAAAAGACTACCAATCATAGATCTATACAAAGATTGATCTACAATAGGTGAATCTTCATCCTTACTCACCTTATTCCCTATACTCATTGGTGTGCCAACTGGTGCACAATCTTCAAAACTAAATTTTGTCAACATTTCCTTGACATAATTTGAGATATGAAAATTATTTTATCTAACTAAAATATTTGCAACACTAAGAAAAATGACAATTTTATAAGCATAGACATCTCAAATTATTTTTGAATATTATCAAAAAAAAAATTGTCATCTTTTCAATGTTTCCTCCAAAAATTATGTCATCAATATATACCACAACAATCGATACATGTTCACCTTGTATTTTGATGTAGAGATTACTATCAGCAAAATTTCCTTGAAACCTTGATCTTGTAGGTACTTATCAAGTCTTACATACCAAGCTCTGGGAGCTTATTTCAATCCATACAATGCTTTCTTAAATCTACATACATGGATACTATCATTTGATAAAATAAATCCTTTATACTGCTCAATGTAGACCTCCTCTTCTAGATTTTCATTCAGGAAGGTAGACTTGATATCCATCTAAAATACTTTGAAATTTTTTAACTCTGCATATGCAAGAAATATTCTAATAGTCTCTAGCCTTACCACTAGTAAAAAAAATTCAAAATCTATTCCCTCAATCTGAGTATATCCTTTACATACTAACCTTTCTTTATTCCTGGTAACTTCACCATTTTCATTCAACTTATTTTTTTATACCCATTTTGTTCTTATCACATTGTGATATTTTGGTCTAAATACTAATTACCAAGTACCATTATTTTCTATCTGATTTAATTCTTCATCCATTGCCTCAACCTAATGTTCATCATGTCTAGCTTCTAAAAAAAATTTAGGCTAAATTTTGGATAACAAAGAGAAATTAACTTGCTCATATTCACTTATCATCATTTTTTGGTACAAAATCCTTCATTTATGTTCCTGTTGATGTCACTTTCATTATGATTTCTCTAGACATATTTGGATGGGGTTTTAGTGTCTTTTTTCTCTTTCAACTCATCTTCATCTAATTCTTCAAAATCCTCTTCTTCAATGATTTTTGAAGTGTCTACTAGATCATTGTCTCTTTGTGCTACATTTTCATCTATCTTGACACTTGAACTTTCAACAATCTTCTTGGTTATTTTTTTATAACATGTATAAGTTTTAATTTTACAAGAATATCTAATAAATATACCTTCATTATATTTAGATTCAAACTTACCAAGTTTTTTATCAGTTCTCTTTATGAAGCATTTGCTACCAAATTTTTTGAAATAATCAATTGTAGTTGGTTTGTCTTTCCATAACTCATAGGGAATCTTGTCACTATTGACTCTCAATAATGCTCTATTCTGGATATGCACTACTGTACCTATTATCTCTCTCTAACATTTATCTAGTATCTTGGATTCATTTAGCATTATCCTCTCTATTTCCTGAACTATTCTATTTCTCTGCTCAACTACTCCATTTTTTATGGAGTTATGGTTATTGAATAATGTCTCTTTATCCCATGATCTTCACAATACTCAATAAATTAATCTGACATCAATTCTCCTCGATCTAACCTTAGGCACTTAATTTTTAAACCAATTTTATTCTCAACTAAAGCTTTGAATGCTTTGAAATGTCTAAAAGCTTCTCATTTTTTCTTCAAAAACATCACCCAAGTCATACATATAAAATCATTAATAAGCAACATGAAAAACTTCTCACCTTGAATACTTTGAGTTCTCATAGGTCTACATAGATGAATGTAAACAAGCTCTAACATCTAAGTAGTAGAGTATTCTTTTGTCTTGAACTATCTTCTAGCTTGCTTCCCATGCTAACAAGGTTCACAAAGTATGTTGGATGGCTTTGTAATCTTTGAAAGATCTCTAACTACTTGATTTTTGCTAATGTTGATAAGATTGTCAAAATTTATGTGTCCCATTCTCTTGTACCATAACCAACTTTCTTCAACTTGACTCAAACAATATTTTTGACCTTTGATATCTGATAACATATACAAATTATTGCTTATCCTCTAAGTATTTACAATCAACACATCTGAATCTTTTCTCCTAATTTCACAACCTTCTACATAAAACTTTAGTGTGTGTCCCTAATCACACATTTGACTTACACTCAAAATATTATTCTTAAGACCTTCTACATATAGAACATTTTCAGTCTTAGTTCTACCATTATCCAAACTTAGTGTACATTTTTTGGCAATTCTGGTAGTAGTATTATCTCCAAATTTCACTGTGCCACCATTGATCTTCTTCAAGGTTATGAACTTGATCTTTTCTCTTGTCATGTGCCTCAAACATTCACTATAAATGAACCATGGTTTTTTTTTTTTTGCATGCAAAGTTGTCTGGATCAACATAGACTTTTCAAGTTGTTTCTTTTGCCATGAACCTGTCTAAACTTTATTCTTGATTGATGGAGTCTTGAAACTCTAGTTCTTCTTAAATAACTCAAATATGCTTCTATAGCACTAGGCTATGTGTGAAATTACTACACTTGTAACATATTATGGCTTCTTCATTAAAGCCTGATAGAGGAGCAAAAGAGTTGTGGCTTCTGCTTGACTATGCATGAATTTTATTCTCCTTATTTTTGAAATTATTAGCCCTTTTTTTACATTATATTTTCTTCTAGCCATATCCATTATAATAAAAATATTAACCATAAAAATAGAACCTATTTATGTATCTCTGACCTAATTACTTTTTGTAGCTCTGCTCCTTTCAACCTTCTTTATTTGAGATGTCCTCTATATTCCTAACTTTTTCCCTTTTTATTTTTTATTTTGCAAGAGTTTCATCATAGCTCTTTCCTTTCTCTATGTTAACCTTGTCTTTGAAAGTAGTGGCCTCCCATTTCTCTTTTTAAAATATAATACCTATCTTATTTAACATTTATCTTTGACTTTATAATATCTTATTCAATAGATTAGTGTTATTCTCAAATTTTGAATCATTGGTTGCTCTGTCATTGACTACTTTATTTGTTTTCTTAAGATCTAATTTTAAAAAGGTAATTTAAACAACATACCTTTCACATTCTTCACTTAGTTTTTATAACTAATCTATTAGATCTTCTTCAATATTTTTGCCTTCTTCAATGTGTGCTTTTAGATCTTCAATTATTTCTTTTGACTCTTTTTCATTTTTATCAATCTAGAGCTTCAATCTTTGATTCTTATTTTCAAGGGATTTTAATTATTCTAAGGCATAAATGAGTTATCCTTCTAGATTTACTTTAGCTTCATTATGTTCTTCTTCTTGATCATCTGTACTTTTGTTTGTAGAGTTATCTTCATGTATGGCCATGAATAGAATCTCTTCTTTTGAATCATTGACTCCAATATCTTCAGCTAAGCTAGAATCTTTATAATATAAACTCTTCTTCTCAAATCTCTTCTTTAATTTTCCTTTGAAATTTTTATTGTATGTAGACTTTCCTTATTCATTATTACCATTACCCTTATCTGGGTACTTAACTACAAAATGTCTAATCTTTCCATAATTAAAATATTTGAAAGGCAATTTTCCTTAATATTTATCTATGCTTTTTTTTGAATTACAAATGAAAAGAGCTCCATTGTCATCTTCATAATCACTAGAGCTGTCACTTGATTCTTGAATCTTAGCCTTGTATTTCTTTGATGTCTTGAAAGTAGCTTCTCTTTTTTAGGGTTTCTCTTGTTTGGTCCACTTCTCATATACTGTAAGAATACCATGTAGTTCATCTATATTTAGCTTGGCTATATCCTTCATCTCGTCGATTGCCAAAACCTTTGCATAATATCTCATTGGTAGAGATCTCAAAAACCTTTTACATCACCACTAATTCTTCTAACTTTTTTCCAAGGCCTTTAATATGATTAACTATTTGATCAACTCATAAAAGATAACTTGCTATATTTTCTTCCTCTTCCATTTTCAAACTCTCAAACTATCTTTTGAAAGTCTGGAGCTTAGCTTGTTGAACCTTTCCATCACCTTTGTAAATATTTTTGAGCTTTACCCAAATCTCATGAGCATATTTGCATTACATAACTTTAACAAATTTTGATTCACATAAAATAACATTTAAAGCTTTAGCATTATTTTCACTTGCCTTCTTTTTTGTCAGAGTAATCACAAGTGTCTGTGGCTCTTCATATTCCTCCATAACTTCTTTACAAATGTCAAATCTAAGAGACATCAAACAAGTCCTCATCCTTATTCTCTAAAAAGAATAATTTTCCCCATCAAACAAAGGTGTGTTATTTGTATAAAAAACTTCATGTGATCTAACCATCGTGCTTTCCTCGATCTACCTTCAAGCTGTAAAAATCTTTCCAAAAGAACCTTCTATGATATCAATTGTTAAGCATGGGATATACTAAGGGGGGGGGGGTGAATCAGTATATCATATATCTTATAATTATTTTACTTAATCAAACTCCACTTAACCATACATTCAAGATATGTAATAAAATTTAAATAATATGCACCACACAAGAGAGAGAGAGAGAGAGAGAGAGACTAGATTTTTACGTGGAAACCTAGAGTGAGAAAAAACTATGGAGAAAAATCTCAAGTATATGAAAGAGCATGAACTCAAATTATAAATTTCAAAAAAACTAACTTGCAAGTGCACCAACCCCTTTGTCGAGTACCAACATATCAACTATTTATGAACACCAACCCACAGGAGCACCAACCCCTCTTGTGTATAAAACACAACTATGTCTCAATGTTTCTTTCTTAACAAATGATATAACTCTACAAAATCTCTTTCTATTCTCTCTTATTTTATTATATAAAATAATTACAAACCATGCAATCTCTTGCATATTATAAATGGCTTCTCAAGCTTTTATTTATAGCTTTCCAAATGACCTTTGGCATTCATTCTTTGTGACTCTTCACTCCTCATGGAAAATAGCACCAAACTTACATGACCCATCAAATCCTTGTATTTTAAAATTCATTTGGTGACCATTCATAATCAAACGCATCTTTTTCTCTTTTCTCTTTATCTTGGTGACCTTTTGAATTCCTTAAGGTGACTCTTCATAGAAAAATGTGACATACCCTCTTTTGTCTTCATTTGGTGACTCTTGCAATTCTTCAAGATGACTCTTCATGGGAAAATATGTCTCATTCCACTTTTATCTTTACCCCATGACTCTTTGACTTCTCCATGATCCCTCTTTTGACTTTTATGCAGTCATTTTTTTTTTGTTAATATTAAATAAATATCAACATATTTTAGCCAAAATATGAACATTAAAAACACCTTTAGATAATAAATGCTATGGGACCTTTATCACCAATACTAGACCTTTGACATTAGTGACAATATTTTCAAAATGTACTACATGGATGGATTTATCATTGGATTGTGTTGTTCAAAGAGTTCCAATTTTTCATTATGGTGAAACCTAGGAAAGTCAATCGTGGACCTGACCACCTATCCTAGATTAAAAAAAAAGAATCATTACATGCCATAGAAGATTATCTACCTGATGTATATCTCTTTTTCATTATGTGGGTACTTGAAGAGTTGGAACACATTACAACATTCTTGACCACTGGCTTCATGCCTGACTATCTCACCTCATAGAAAAAAATTAACTTGTGGTTCATGCCACACCCTTTCAACTTATAGGATGTGATCTTTATAAAATGGACCATGTCAAAGTTATTCAACATTGTATAATGTAACATGATCAACTAGAGGTACTTTATAAAGTTTATAAGGGTTTTTCATGAGGACATTATACTAGAGAGGCTACCGTGTGAAAGGTTCTACTAGATGGATTATTATGGCCAATTTTTTTCCAAGATTATAAATCATATGTTAGATAATATGACATATGTCAGCATGTAGGCAAACCTAACCGAAGGGATGCCATGCCTTTATGACCCATTACTTCTCAGGAACCCTTTAAGAAGTGGGTTATTGATTTTTTTGACCCCATCACTCCAATAAGATGACAAACATGTTCTCGATACATCATTGTAGCAATTGACTACCTTACATACTAGGCTAAAGCTATGTCAATTATACCATTATTACTGCTACATGGTTCATTTGGGATAATATCATAACTTAGTTTCGATGTCCCTTGAGTTTTACCAATGATTTTGGAACCCATTTTTTGAATAAAAAATTTACATCTTGTTGGTTGAGTTCATGATCATGCACCACAAAACAACACCATATCATCTGAAATCCAATGTAATAGCTAAGGCTTTCAATAATATCCTAGGTACTACAATAACAAAGATCTATAATGTTAATCAAAGTGATTATAATGATAGGTTGTCTATAGTACTATGGACTTACCATATAACATACAAGTGCCTAAACAAAAGCACACCATTCAACTTGGTGTATGGTAAAGAGGTAGTCTTATCGATGGATTTTTTGTACCATCTATGTGTATAGTGTGAGTAGGATAATTAGATGAAGAGTCATCCTTGAAAGCATGCTTGGACACTTTAATACAATTAGACAAAGCTCATTTCCTTGCTCATTAGATTCAAGATGTGGAAAAGTCAAAGCAAAATCCATGGCATGATTTCCATATAGGAATGAAGGTCTTTTTATATAATTCCAAGTTTGCGGGCCACCATGGAAAGCTTTGAATCCATTGGGATGGTCATTTTATAATTCATAGCATTAAACCTATTAGATCATGTTAGTTATAAAAGATGGATGGGTAGTTCCTTCTTGGGAACTATAATGGAAGTTGGCTCTGGTTGTATTTCACTTTTGAGTAGCTAAAGTATTGTAATCAATAAGGCTTGTGCCATTAGTTGAGGATTTCCTATTTTTAATAGAAGTGTTGCCTTTATTGCACATAACTTATTTTTATGTAATTTCCTTTCAAAATTTTAGTTGTCTTTTTATGGAGGACCATGACTCATTTTAGTGAGGGGTAAGAAGTCATGTTTAGTAAGTAAAACATGCAAGTTACCTACGTACATAAGGTTAGATAGGCATGTAAGGTATATGGGAATTGAATGTTCTTAAGGTGTGTAAACATCAAGTTTAAGCCTCATAAAATCCCTATTTGAATTTAATTACTCCAAGATCAATGGTTGGCACTCAATTCTACCATGAAGATCCAGTAAAGATCAAGCAAGGATAGTGTCAATGGGTCCCAAAGATCTAACAAAGAGCGTTTAATCATGCATTGAATATCAATAGTGAGCATTGAGTCAAAATTCAAAGGAACATAAAATAGAATGCATCAATGATAAGTGGCATGATCTTGGGAGCAAAATCTAGATCTAACAGCATACATATGAGCTTGAGTCAGTGGGTCTAGACAAATTTATGGCTCACATTCACTCATACAAAATGGATCTAATTGTGAGCTCAAGGTCAAAAGGTTAATAAATCTTGAAAATAAGTGAGAGGCTATCAAATTTCATGACCATAAGAGCTATCAGATAAATCAATGATACAAATTCAATTCATGTTTAAATAGATCAATGATCCATGTTCAATTTGGAATAATTAGATCTAATGGTGTGTGTTTGAATGTAGGACATAGTTGACATCTACTTTAAAAAAAGGCATGAGATGGCATGTGCCCTAAGAACCTTATGCTCAAATGTTGTAAGGAGAAACCCATACCAAAAGATGAAATATCCCAAATGAGCTCTACCCTAAATTATTAATTTTTAAAACTTGAATTCTGTCCTAATTTTCTAAATATCTATCTTTCTAAACCCTAGATCTGAAATCTGATTTTCTATTCTGAATTTATAAATGATTTTGGCAGCGAATAAATGTATGTCAAATGCACAAACAAACATGCCGATTATATGCCCTTATGGAAATAACATCAACTCTAAATTCAAACACATAATATGACTATCCAACACAAACAAATGACATATAATTCTGTGTTTTCAATACAAATGACTGCTGCCATGAAAAAGATTATCCAAAATTGCAATTACATCAAGTTTATGGACTCAAACATACCTGAACATAGTCCAAATCCCTGTTGTTGCAAATCAGACTGACACATATGAAAATCCAACCCCATGGAAGTATTATCATGCCAACAAGACCTCAAATGATGGCACCTCAATCTGCTCAAAGGGATGATAAGATTCTGCTCCCAAAAGATATTATAATTTTGCTCAGAATGTTGCTCCAAAACTGATATGCAATTTCTGCTCCAAACTCATGATTCTCCAATGAAGTGCAATTGTGAACTCTATATGAATTCACCTCTATGATAAGATTGGGTTTTCATCCAATCCAACTTCTTTCCTCAAGGGTTTTCATCCTTGGAAAAGTATTGCAAACAAGTTGCAGATCCACAATGGGAAAATAAAGAAACACGCTGACTGAATGAATTCCAAAAGACTTTCTCAACCTTATTTTATACTTTTTTCCCAAACTCTCCAGAAGCTTCCTTTTTAACTCTGAAAATGACCTTTTCATTAAAATAATGATATTTTGACACACAAGGTCCCTGTTTAATGCATCCATGAATTAAAGCATCTCAACCTGGTTCTAATGAGCTATAATACTAAGGGCCTTCTTAAATATTTTAATAAATTATTAGAAACTTTAGTAATTTAATTAAAATATAACCATTAATACACTCATTTTTGCAAAATTGTTAGAAAGTATCAAAATCAAAATCTGACTGCACTGGAGTGATATCGATGAGGAATAATGAAAATCAAACCCAATCGGGTGACTTGCTATAAATAGACGCTCTCACCAAGAATATTGGAGAATGCACCAAAAGCCAAAAATCACTTCAAAAAGTGGCATAAGATTCCTCTAGACCATTTGAGCTCTTCACCAACATCAAACATCCTCTTAGACAAGGCTAACGGTCACTGAGAAAGCCGAAGCCAACTATAATACTGAAGCGATCAAAAATGGGGACATTATAGTCCTCCCTTCTTAGTGATTGTTTGCCCCAAGCAATCGGTACTTGTATGCCCCAAAGCCAACTACCAAGATCCCATATCAATCTCAGAAGTCTACAAACTCTAACACCTAAAACACTATATGGTGGGAGGTCATCAGCCCCACGTACCAACAACTCCCTTACTCCAAAGGCTTCACTGACCATCAAAAGTGCATAAAAAAATATGCCAAACCACTCTAAGCTGCTGATATACATCAAAATAGCCTTAAGCAAACTACCTTGTTGATTCCCTCTTTTCTTCTCTCTCCAGTTTTCACCACATTCTTTAGCAGCAGTAATGGCACGCTTTCGCTCATGATCTCAATTAAAATTCTTATGTCCTTCTCTTACTTTTCTAGCATGAAGAGGACTATCCTTTTGGTCTTCTTATTTCTCCTAATCATCCAAGTCAAGCTACCTTCTTAAGTCCCTTACCTATCCATTACCAGCTTCAGATCCAATGCCTGTGCATTGTCTTCCAGTATCCTTCTAGCAAAAATCAAGGGAATTCTGAGATGGTGACTGGAACCCACCATGATTGTTTCCTTGTTCCTTTTGAACCACATCATCTTGGTCCTCTACTCCAATAATATGGGGACCAATTCTATTGTTGTTAACAGGAAGAACTCCAGGATCATATGTTTGATTTTGTGCTTGTCAAACTGATTTTAAAGTCATCTTCAAGTTGACTGGGGAGGATCTTTTCAAAATCTTGATAGTTCCTTTGACCCATTCATTCCCCTCTATATTACTCTTTGCTATCAATGAATCTATGATTTCCTCTACAGTATCCTTGGAGAAGCACTTGTCAATCAATGAACAATTATGCAGAATACTTTTCTCCGCAGGCTGAACTTGAATAGAAAGTTCTTCGATGACTTCTTTGATGATGCTTTTATCTCCAAATTTCAAATTGGTTAAGCACTTCTCCAGTTCTGGCAATTTCTTAGATGGAAGATAATGTGTGCCAAGGCCGATTGCAACCATCTCCATGCCATCAACTTGTGCCCCTGTTAAAGCTAGATACTCCCCAAGATGTCTTGGTAGACATGAAAGAATGTATGAGAGACTGGCATCAATGTGAAATCCCAGGCTAGCCTCAAGTGCTGCCAAGAGAGTTTTCTCTGTGACAACTATAAATGTGGATGGAACTGTAAGACTTGCACCTCCTCCCATTGCAATTACATGGACAATTGCCACCAGAGCTTTCTTGTATGTGTGTATGTGATATTCGAGCCAATACATTTTGTAGACAGCCTCCATTACATATTTCTCTACCTTTCCATGATAAAACATCCTCAAATCTCCTCCGACATAGAATGCTCACCCAACTCCTTTGATGATTATAATCTCAACATCATTCACTTTTTCCCTTTTTTCATAGAGCTCAGCTAGTCACTTCACCCAATAAATAACTGGAGGATTTGCTTTATCATGTAAATACTCCAATCCTTTGCAGCTCCAACTACAATCTTCACCTCTGGCCTTAAATGAAATGCTTGAACTACTTCTTGACAGTCCTTACAATTTGTGCTCCCATCAATACAGACAAATTCAAGTCCTTTTTGACACACAGCTTCTTGTATTCCATCAAGGACTCTTCCAAAGATTACCATCTTTTGAGTACTTGTGTCTTTATCCACAGCATTTGTGTCTTTAGAATCAGTGAAGATAAGTCAACTAAACAACCAATCTTCAAAGCTATGAAGCTTCGCTAATCCAATCTCTTGATAAGAGAGGCTTCTAGCTAATTTATTTGTTTGTTTATTTTCTTGTAGATCATGTGAATTGACAAATTCAACCCCACCGTCTTCAATATCTTCATCTTCACAGTCACAGCAACCCTTAGCAGTAAAGCCACACTTGCAAATCATTCTCAAAATCTTTTTTTCAAATCATTCTTTAGATCCTTACTTGCTAATTTAGTGAACTTCAAATCCGTTGATTGTTCCTCTTCAACATTATTGTAAGGATCAATGTATTCTGCTTCCTTAATAGAGGTACATGAGAAATTAGTAGCATCGTATCCATTTGGAACAATTTCAATCACCTGCAATTCCTTTCCAACCTCTTCATTAGGTTTGAGCCACTTTGATTTCTCTTTTGGAGGAATGTTGGGTGGTGTAAGCCCAAACATTTTGTAGAGTCTTCCTATTTTGAAACGATCTACTAACAAAATAATTTCACGAGGAATCCCACAACACAAGACCACACAGGCTAGCAAGATGCATAGCTCTGATACCACTAAAATATCCCAAATGAGCTCTACCCTAAATTACTAATTTTTAAAACTTGAATTCTGCCCTAATTTTTTGAATTTCTATCTTTCTAAACCCTAGATCTAAAATTTGATTTTCTGTTTTGAATTTATAAATGATTTTGGCAGAAAATAAATGTATGTCAAATGCACAAATAAACATGCTGATTATATGCCCTTATGGAAATAACATCAACTCTAAATTCAAACACATAATATGACTATCCAACACAAAAAAATGACATATAATTCTGGGTTTTGAATACGAATGACTGCTGCTATGAAAAAGATTATCCAAAATTACAATTACATCAAGTTTATGGACTCAAACATACCTGAACACAGTCCAAATCCCTGCTGTTGCAAATCAAACTGACACATATGAAAATCCAACCCCATGGAAGTATTATCATGCCAACAAGACCTCAAATGATGGTGCCTCAATCTGCTCAAAGGGATGATAAGATTTTGCTCCCAAAAGATATTATAATTTTGTTCAAAATGCTGCTCTAAAATCGATATGCAATTTCTGCTCCAAACTCATGATTCTCCAATGAAGTGCAATTGTGAACTCTGTATGAATTCACCTCTGAGATGCGATTGGGTTTTCATCCAATCCAACTTCTTTTTTCAAGGGTTTTCATCCTTGGAAAAGTATTGCAAACAAGTTGCAGATCCACAATGGGAAAATAAAGAAACACACTGACTGAATGAATTCTAAAAGACTTTCTCAACCTTCTTTTATACTTTTTTCCCAAACTCTCCAGAAGCTTCCTTTTTAACTCCAAAAATGACCTTTTCATTAAAATAATGATATTTTGACACACAAGGTCCTTATTTAATGCATCCATGAATTAAAGCATTTCAACCTGGTTCCAATGAGCTATAATACTAAGCGCCTCCTTAAATATTTTAATAAATTATTAGCAACTTTAGTAATTTACTTAAAATATAACCATTAATACACTCATTTTTGCAAAACTGTCAAAAAGTATCAGAATCAAAATCTGACTACACTGGAGTGATACCGATGAGGAATAATGAAAATCGAACCCAACCGGGTGACTTGCTATAAATAGACGCTCTCATCAAGAATCTTGGAGAATGCACCAAAAGCCAAAAATCACTTCAAAAAGTGGCATAAGAGTCCTTTAGACCATCTGAGTTCTTCACCAACATCAAACATCCTCTCAGACAAGGCTAATGGTCACTGAGAAAGTCGAAGCCAACTACAATACTGAAGCGACTGAAAATGGGGACATTACAAAAGATGAGGGATTAGAGTTAGCAAAGTAGTTCACCATGGTAATTGAATTCTATAATCACACCTTACAGAGGGCTGAAGAGGTTATACCTATTTTGGATGGCACTTTTTCAAGGCTGGCATGCCCAAATAAAGTCTTGGAGGCTCAACTCCAAGCTGAAGAAGATCAAAGGTAGCAGTTGGTTGAAGTTACAATATTATTAAAGGACCATATAGAGTGTGCCAAGGCATTCAAAGATGTGAAAATGATGGAAGATATAATAAACACAAATAACCAATATTTAAATTCAAGTTTTGAAGCCCTCTAAGGACTAGTTAACAAAGAGGTATCCACACTTGAAGACATCTAAAAGGATACTACCACATCCCTAGATAAATTGGTCAAGAAAGCCAATGAGACCTCTAGCCAACCCAAAGAGATGAAGAAACATAGAGAAAATAACTATTAATGTACTCAAGGCATTGTCATATTGAGATAATGTGAATAAGGAGATCGAGTAGATAGGACCCAATTTTTAGATAGAGGATACTAGCATGACTTAGTTTGGGATGGACTAACAACATAGTGTGGGGTGATGTTGGCCCTAAATTTTGGCTAAATGTTATCTATTTTTGGCATGAGATCAGCATGACATGGAAGTACCATGACATGTAGTTATATAGGCATAGAATAACCATGTCATAGAACCTAAAAGTCACAAAATGATAATGGCATAGAAGGACCAGTGCAAGAGGACCTAATCAGAGGAAAATGAGTCATAAGGAAAAAAAGGACATAAGACTCAAAATAGAAGTGAAAGACTAGGGAAGCATGTGAGAAGTGGGAGCAATTAAAAGAATGATTCATACGGGTCACCCTAACCTTATTAATAGGAATTTTTACACCGACGCAAAAGTAGAGGAACACATGGTAACAAATATCTAGCATAGAGTGAGAATATAGCAGGCGTAGAGGCCTAAGTCTTCAAGAAGAACTAGTTATTGATCACCACAACTCTCAATCTATTGAGAATTAGTTGATGAATTATTCTTATCATTAATATTTTGAAACACTTGGTCAGGGAAAAAATTTATAAATACCCCTATTGTAAACTACTATGGGGATGAAGTTTTACCTCTTTCATGTTTAAACATAATATATGAAGTATTTGGTTTTATCAAACTTTTTGTGTTCTCAATGAATGGTCTCATGTGAGTTAAGTAGAGTGATTTGACTTAATATGGATTCTTTTATACACCCTAAATTGGTCAAGCAACCACACATATCATGTCTTTTCACAATCCTTTCACAAGAGACTTCAACTAGAGAATATGAGTCTTATTCACATCTAAGGCATGTCTTTTTGTCTGATTTGCCTTGGTCTTGTTTCATACCATAGACACATTTTTGACTTTTCCCAGTCATTCATAACCTTCCATAGTTAACCCTTACTAACCCAGGTTACTCTTTCCACACTTATTTCATCCCCCTAGGTCTTGGACCCTCTAGACAATAGTGCCCAAATAGGACTACACTGTTGAAACCTAGGGTGTCTAGTTTTTGATGGTATTGTCTAAGTGTAAATTTGATTCCAATGGTCAATTTTTCTTACAAGATGAGTCTTAACCCTTTATTTTATTCATTCTTAATTTTTATATTGCCAGTGAAATGCAAAAAAAACTCCCAAATTCAAAATAACGAGTCTCCTGTATAAAGGACTACACAAGGCATTTTATATCTAGCACTTACTATTTTGGCACATTAGACATAATAAAAATTAGTTAATAATATAGCTTAGCATTCTACATCACACATATACTTGCATGCTTGATCAAGGAGGGTCCTAGGCAAAATGCATTCTTACATCTATCATATGCATTGATTATGCATGTTCCCTAAGGGATAACTACATTGAATCTGAGACCTTATCTTGAGGGTTAATGTAGGTAGAAATCAAAATAGAAGGGGTTATTGATTGTGTGATCATTCTTCCCCTAACCTAGTTTTTAACCCTTTTGTTTTTGATGTATTCATTGTTTGCATGTGTGTATATGGATATAGCTATCAAATATTAAAATGAACCTATAACAAGATTCAATGACTTCTAGCCCTCAAAATTTGGTATGTAGGCTCATATTGACCAAACAAACAAAACCCAAAAATCTTAGATCCTCAAGACAATATTTATAGGAAGGACTATAGCACCAGACACCAGGGTGTCCTATTTCTTATGCTCCTATCTAATCAAAAAATAGAAGCCAGATTCAAGTTCTTGGTAGTGTCTCAATCCTACTCTTCATATTCTAGCCTTAGAATCTTCCATTTTAGTATGAATCTAGATAAGTTAATTTCTATTTCTATTGTATAATTATCAATTAAAATCTATATTTTTCCATGTCAAAGTAGATTTTCCCTATCATTATAGACCCTTATTATTTAAGATCTAAAAACTAGAATCCCAAAAATAATAAAATAGTTCTATCTATATTTGCTTTTCTAGGAATTAGATTTGAACTATAAATGGAACTAATCTACATAATTATAGTAATCAAGGTTAGAACTCAAAGGATTGAAATAGTCTATCTCTGCTTATATAAGGTATATAATTAAAATCATGTTTAACATCAAGAATATGGATAAGTATTGTTGTGAAATAAAAACATATGGGAACCAGTACTAAGTTTTGTGCTTGGGTGGGAGTGCAAGACTTAAATATTGTGTGAAAGGGCCTGTGCACTAGCTTGTTAGGCTAGACTTCAGCACTAGAGCTATATTTACTAAAGAAAGCCCAACATGATTGATTTCTAAGAACTTGAGGCTAGACACCTAAGTTTTTGGGTCTATGGAGTTTGCTAGACTTAGAAGGATATGAGGACAAGTTGACAAAGAAAGGCGCATAATGTAATAGTGCACAAGAAACCTAGAGAATGAAGCATTGAAGGACCGATCTAGGAATTTATATGGGTAAGGTAGACCAAGGCAAGAGACAAAAAATGTATATAAATTAACTAATAAATAGGAAGTGCACTTGAGAGGAATCACATCAGGAGGAAGAGATGGAACTAAGGAGGCTAAATCATGTGCATGTGAAGCATTGCATCCAAATTACCATAAGAAGGGTGAAGGTCATGCCAAGGTAAATGAAGTGAAGGAGGAATATCATCAAGACAAGATAACATACACCCAATGGTAGGTGGGAAGTGACCATTTGAATCACTAATCACTTCACCGAATACACCATTAAGAGAAGTTAATGTAGTGATGATAAAATCACAAAGATATGAAATAAATGTGAGTGTGGTAGTAAATTTTCATATATTTTCCAAGTTTAATGGATTTTAATAAATCAATGTATTTCCACACTAATGCTTACTTTTAATTAATAAGGTATATTAAATTAAGGTATAAAGGAGAGAACGATCGACTGCAGTAGGTTACAAACCTTAAGTGATTTTGAATTTCAAACTTGATCTAAAGCCAAAAAATGCTACCAAGTGAAAACCTGAGCACCCATAGGCACCAAATGAGAATGGTTGAAAAGAGGAGATTGTGTTCCATTTGAAATTGATTAGAAGGTGTGTGGAGAGAGAATTGTGAGAGAACTAGGTAGAAGAAATTTTTTTGCCAAGGCCACCATTAATGGTGAACAAAAATCAAGAGCTAAAGTCACATTCATAGTTTCTATGACTATGAGGAAGTGCAAAGCAAGATTAAGAGTTTCAAAAAGATCAATAGACCATACTTCAATATTAGCTAGTTTAGAATGGGAAAAAAATGACTAAGTTTAGGTCCACCCCAAGCACCAAAGGATGCCAAGTAGGTGTGAATGGTAAAATAAATAACCAATACAAAGAAAAAGGTGCAACTATTGGAAGGAGTTAGCATCATAGTGGTTGACCTAGAAAAAACTAGAAATATTTCATTTATATAAATGTAGTTTTCCCCTGAGGTCATAATGGGGTAGATTTGGGTTCATGTGTGCATACATATAGGTTGAAGGAATATAACCATTGTATATTGAGCAATGTGCAAGAGCTCAACTAAGACTAGATGGTTGACATAGGAGAGAAGATGAAGGTGGGTGCAGTGTTATTTGATGTCTCTATCTAAGATAGGATAATGACCACAACTATCAAGTTTTGGTAAACTAGAGAAATTGGTATAATTCCTCTTTTCGTGCATCCATGGTGATTGATTCTATTTTATGAGGAGGTCCATGTAGATATCAACATGCCTCATCAACAATATCACAAGACTCCTAGGTGTAGGAGATAACATCTGCTAGATGATGGAGGATGATGTGGAAGTAGAGAGGGTTACAAAACTCTTGGGATACTACAAGGTAAGGTTCACATTCCTAATCAAAGATATATATGACCTCAACTCAAGGGTGACAGCATACCTCATGAGCTCCAAGATTTACCCTGGTAGATGGTGGACTAACATAAGTAAGACATAATTATGCATCTCCCTCCACATGGCATAGGGGTTAGATTCAATATTGCAAAATTTATTGTGGAGGAGATGGTGAAGAATGTGCTAAAATGACACATGATATGCAAGACCTTTTGATGGGGGTCCATGTCAATATTGATTGTGATGGAGGATATTGGTTTTCTTGATGGTGATGAGGATAATCTTTGGGTCTTTTTAGTGCACAAGGACTCCCTAGTGCTAAAATACCAAGAGTTTACATGACCACCCAAATTCTCTTAAAATTATAAAATAGGAACACTAAGGTGGTACACTTGATACATAGAGGCATTCAAAATTGAATGGTGCATCCTACAAGATCTCCCCTAACACATGTTTATCATGGTAACCTTCATCATCATGCAACATTTCTATGTAATGTGCTTATTACTCACAAATGAAAACCTATTTGTTTGGCTGAAGTTGCATTATACATTTTCTACTAATTTTTTCATAGCATTGCTAAGGAGAATTTTCAATGTATAGCTATTAGAGATCTTGATGAAGGCCATGGATAGAGAAAGGATTAGGTTGAGGTGCCAGTATGTGTGCCCAAGAGAAAAATCCAAAAAGGATGATGAGGATGACTTTGATTTAATGGACCTCCATCCCCTCTAGAGGATAATTACAACAAGGTGCATCTTCAATCTCTTCTATGAGATGAAGCCATGGAAGAAGGGTGTCAAACCTAGAAAATATGATGATCACCTGATCTTGATAAGTGAAGAAGGGAATCCATTTCCAAAAACACAATATAAGTATCCCCATAAGAAGTGGGGAGAGACACCTGAGGAAATTCAAGAGTACATAAAATTAAGGGTCACCTCTGGTGAATAAGTAACACCTCTAGCTCTAAAGAAGTACATAACCTCATGCTAGAGACTAATTCCTCTATCAAGAAATAGAAAAATAAAAAATTTAAGGGACCCATTGTGCTCCTCATAATAACTATGGTAGAAATGGAGGAGGAAGAGGCTCATGCACATGGAAGGGAGGAAGAGACAAAGGAATAAGAAGGAATAAAAACCTACACTGTGTAAGAAGAAGAAATTGAAAAGGATCCTAGTGTCAAGGATGTTTAGAAGCCCCTCCAAGGTGGTAAAACTATTGCATTTGAAAAATCTAAGAAGATAGACAATTCCTCATCCAAATAACCCCCTACATAGCCTCCATAAATAAAAGAGGAAAAGAGAAGGTTGTGGAAGAAAATGGGCCACAACAAGGAAGAGATTGAGATGGTGCTAGCACTATATAAAAATAGGAAGGATTAGAAGGAAATGGGGTTAATTCAGTAGATATTGAGAAGGTTGAGGCTAAGGAAGAGAAGGTCAAGGAAGAAAGAGCCAAGAGATAGAGGATGATGAAGAAGGTTCCTATAAGCATAGGACCATCCATTAAGAAAGCCAATAAGGTGCCTAGTGCCCCCACTAGGAAAGAAGATGAAGATGTACAAAAATCACACCCTTGTAGTGAAGGGGTGCCTGAATTAAAGGAAGGTGATATTGGTACCTTGGAAAAATTAAAGGAGACTGAAGAGGAACCCAAACAAAAAGAAGTGGATGTTGGTGCCAAGGGAATACACCTAAAATATAGCATTAAGAAACCCAAGGAAGAGGAAGTGGATAATGGGGAAAGTATAAGGAATAACCCCTTATAAAATAAGAAGATGAGTCCTTAGAGGAAAGCACTGAAGAAAGTGATGGTGCTATTAAGGAAGAGGAAGAGCAAATAGAGTTGGCTATCATTGAGGAAGAAGGTGTAGAGTTCAACATTAGAGAAAAGATACAAAAGGGGTGGATGGGTAAATACTTCTTGTGTTTAACTTCATGCCCCCTGAAGCCACCATATCTAGGACATGTAAATAAATTGCATTTGCATTTGATAGCTACATGGATGAGCCTTACTTTGAGGCACCTCAAAAGGCCATATTAGGTGTAGAAGAACCTGAAGAAAGGCATGAATCCCTCATCATCAACCCTCATTCCATGAACCTAGTCTGGTCTAAAAATGCACTTATCTAGATGGCCACTAAAGTTACATGCAAAAATATCATCAATGCTGATAGGGTAAAGAAATGGAAGAAACTCTACAAGGATGTCGAATATGAAGTGCAGGCCATGATGTTCAAACTATATCAACTATGTAAGTGTATAGATATGGCTAAACCTTCCCTCTTGGTCAACATGAATACATCCAAACTCTCTAAGGTTTATAATATATGTGTGTTAGTGGATCAAATACTCCTAAGGATGAAACCAAAGCTGGCACATGAAGAAGAAGAATATCCCTACATCATGTTATAAAAGGATATTGTTTATAACATCAAAGAGGTAGAGGACCTATTTGAAAAACTTTATGAGGGTTTAGATGTCACTGATACCATCTTCTTGAGATTTTCCAACCAAGAGTCATTCATAGATGCATGCCTCAAGAAGATAAAGGAAGAAAAGGAGGATCTGATGATGAACATATACTCTATGAGTAAGTTGGAGGACTTATAGATCATGGAAAAGGTTAATACTCTGAGCACCCAGACAAAGGACCAAGAACATAACCTAGAAGCACTCTTTCATTCCTTAAAGACTAAGGTATGCAATCAAGGATTAATCTTGGATGGAGGAGTGTTAAAATCTAAGGCAAATATTGAGGCCTTTAAAAAAATTGAAAAATATAGACGTGCTTACACTTAGTATTACCTCCAAGGAAATAGATAGTTGCATTGAGTAAATCAAGATTGCTATCAAAGGATTTGAATACTTTAGTGTTGAGCTCAAGGAGAGCATGACTGAATATTACACACCAAAGGCTTTGACAGATTAGTTCAGGGGTAAACTAGTAATTTTGTATTGGGTAATGTTGGGCCCCTATTTTTTTAAGTATGTGATCTACACTAGCATGATAGACACTTTATCATGAGGCAATCATTTGGAATGATTTCTATTTTGGCATCTTGTCGCCAACTAGATGAATCAGTGCACACCTTGTGACCAACTAACAAATAGATAACCATTTCTAGGATTTTTAAGGCATCTTCTAGGTTGGATGAGATGTGGTGAATATAGTGCAAAGGATGTAAGGTGATAAAGCTGGTATAATAATCAACAAAGGCTCCATCAAGGAATTTCACATCTGTTCTTCACCCTAGCTAGAGATGTTCCTATAACCTATAAAAAAAGCTCAAACCAGGGAGTAGAGAGATGTGAATTGAATGCAGTGAGGCTATAGATAATTGAAGTTAGACATGCTTAGCATACATTATAGATACTATTAGTATGAGGAATAGCATGGACACCATTAAGGCTCCAAGTGTATATGCCTAAGCTCACCTATGAGCCTCTAGGCCATTAAAAAGTTTTAGTTAAGAATTTACTTTGTTTTATCACCATGAACTGTATAATCTATTCTATTTTAACTTTAATTAATGAATGATGAAGGTTTTTTCACATACAATGTTTTTGGTTTATATACATTTGGTATTGTTAGTATAATGCATAATGAATGTAATGGTTATAATGTTATAAATTCAATATCTGTATGTTAATTTTAAGTGATATTTTGGTCCACATCATCAATGGCATTATTTTTCTAATTGATGATGTTATCATATCTTGTATAATGGATATATCCCATGCCAAGCATTGATATCCTTGCTAGAGTGCTAGCCTAAGTATGAATACTTGAAAGAGTAGTCCCTTTACCCTCCAAAGTGCCTACATGATGCTAAGCTTAATAGAACAAAGGATTTCACCCTTAAAACTATAAAACCCTCCCAGAATAGGTTTGTGCCTGTATACCACCAAGCCTTGTCCATGAAATACTTGTGGCAAGAGATCTACTTAAGATTTTTATGAAATGACCAAATCCCATAATTGATATCTTGCACCATGGCACAATTAGACCAATGTGGGCCCTAGTTATTTCTCTATTTCAGTTTGAGTGAGTGAATAATGAATTTTCCATATGTGAATTGAAGCCAGCAGAGTTGAGCATTAAATGTTGAGTACTATGAGAATACCCCATATTTACACCTAATCGTAAGGAGTTTAGAACTGATTAAGATAACTTTGTGCCCCTTGACAAGGACTTTTATCCAACAAAGATCTTGAAATTCAAAGGGTATGCCTTTGGTGAGAGACCTTATGTTTACCTTAGGCATGAAAGATTTCACTAGTATGTAACCAAGATTGAAACTTTAGAGTCACCAAACACTACAAGAAGTGGGTTGTTATAGCTCTTTGTTGTCAAGGCCAGCATTTACTTTAAACAACCTTCATGGACTTCATGTCCCATCAGGCATTCCAAAACTATTATAGCCTTAAATTTTACCCTATAGAATTAAAGTATACCTTCTCAAGTTTAGTACAACATGGAACTATCTCCCTTTATAGAAAAGCCACTACAAGAGATAAATCTCTAGGTTTGAAAGGGATAGCTCCCTTGAATTATATACTAGGATCACACTACACTAGACTAATCACTATTGGGGGTGAAAAGGGGAGAAGGAGACATAAAATAAACTTATGTTAATGATTTAATACACCAATATAACTTCACATAATACACCTATGTTTGCACTTAAGAAATAAGACTAATCAAACTGAGTTCAACTTTATGTCCTTCCAGCATAAGTATTTCTCATAGAGGTAGATTGTTATGCCTATATAGAGGTGGGTGAAAATAAGGTTTGGTACAAGACACTACTATTCCCTCTCACTCTTCAAGACACACTTAACAAACAACACACTTTATGAAACATGATAGAAGAGATATCACTCACACAAACATGCAAGAGTAGAAATGGAAGCAAGGATAGCATATTCATCACTTGTCAACCACATAAACCACTTGAAATATTTAATTAAGATATTGAATAGAATGAATCAACTTCATAAAAGTTTATTCAAAGTCAAATTAGGTGTCAAAACTAGTAGGGCTTTGCCATACCAATTGTAGATCCATTATAAAGCCAAAAAGCCTTGAATATATAGACATAGGAGAAGAGGGAGAGAAGAAGAAGTGAATATGAAGGGTCACAAGACCAAGTGTCAAACTATGAGAAAAAATTAAAAATCCATGGAATGAAGTGTAAAATAAGTTAGGAGTTTATCATGAACATGTGTCAATCTAAAATAGAGCACCTTCCTCAAGTTGGCATAGAAGTCCTTATTATCTTACTTGAAACTACCTTCATAATAGTGAGGGGTTCACTTTATTGTCTAAAATTACCATATGAATACTTGAAACATATGGTGTAACATGAGAAGGTATAGAATAGGTTAGTAAAACTCATATACACCTCCCTAACTGATGCATTCATCCTTGTCACCTATCATTTACTGCCTACAATCATTCATCACTAGTCCCTTAGGTCTAGGCCCATACTTGTCATCAAAGTGACTTGTCGTTGATCAATAAATTCATTTAATAGGTTTTAGGAAACTCAAATAGATCTCCTTTTTCCTCTAGTCTATCAAAATACCCTAATTAAACTCATATATCACTTCTCACTTCCAATCCTTGACAATCATTTTGCCTTCTCACTATATATTTAGATTGCTTGTGATATATGAGATAGTAGAGGTATTTTAATGTTAAACCAAGGTTATAAATGAGTTATATAAGTTAGGAAAAGTCTCTAAATACATCCCACAGTGTTTCTTACTTCTTTGCACTTATAAAACAGCTCAAATCTTGCAATAAACTTAGTATTAGCCCTATTTATACAAGTGACAGTAGATCAAAAGTGGATTTCAAGGATCTTGAGGAAGTTATAGAAATTTCCCAAGAACTTTCATTTCCATTTTATCACCTTTATATTCATTTCCCACCATATCTTCTCCATCAGCTCCAAACTAGGGTTTTGAAAGGGTTTTAGGAGGTTTAGATTGATAATGATTATTCATAAAATCCTGATATCCAACGTTAGAACCAATTTCAAAAATTTGGATTATATGACCCCCTTCAATGCTCCTCAAGTTATTTATGTCTCATGCATATGGTCCATACAAGTGTGAGCAAATAAGTTGGCCTCTCGAGTTCTTTCTTAAATTCTGATTTGGCCTTAGAAAGGTTTGGTCAAAATGACCAATTTTGGACTCTTTTATATATAAAAATGAGTATAATCCACTTTAAAATTTCCTATGAATTTCCTCAAAATTTTTATAAAACTCTCATAGTCATATGGATTTGTCTAAGCATCTGTAGAGCTTAAGCCTAGTTCTAGGCTTAATAGGTCTGAGTGTATATAGCTATGTGTTTGACCCTTCTAATGGTTTCCTATGATTATGGGGTATTATAATACCTTTATCATATTCATATAAACTTTATACAACATCCATATTCACTTTACATCTCCCCTCCATCCATCTTACTCTTTACATACCAAACCTGCAGATTGGGTTGCCTGTGCATGCCCTCTATCTGAGACAAAATAGAGGGCATCTCCCTTAATTTCCTAACAAAAGTGAGACTATATAGGCCTTTATCAATGCATTAGGATTATTTTTTTAAAAAATTAAATTTATACCATACCTATAAACCCCTTAAACCTTCAATTATTCAAGATTTTCTCACAAAGTCTGTGTACTATGAAGGATTTGGTTAATTGAAGACTAAGGTTGAAAACCAGGTCCTTACTCTATTTCTAATATCCCTAAAGGTCACAAGGAATTTTATATATCATTTTGAGTATGTTTTTAACATGTTTATCCAATTTAAACCTCTACGCATCAATCACATAGCATCTTTCATATGCTTAGACTAGTCTACTGACTGCCTCCAACTATAGGTATACATTTAAAATTCACAAGGTCCCTATAGTTGTTGATTCCTATCTAAGGACCATATCAAAGGTTACATCATCATTATACAAGTGATTATACATTTTCATTCACTTCATTTTTTTACCACTATCCAAATTTTCATTATCTTATGGACTTAGATTAGTCTATGCATGAACCAGACTGTAGGTGTTATCAAATTCATGTAGTTGGTCATATGTCTTTGCATTAAATTTTCATACCTCCATCTTATGTTGAGGTCACTAAATACCATTCCACATTTTTATGAACTCACTTGTGCCTACAAGTCATGTTCCTTCTCTATTTCACCAATGCACTAGGAGTTTGCAAGTTTAAAGTTCATTTTGCTTGAGAGCATTGTGTTTTTACTGAATGTCTATAGTGAAAAGTTGATTAAATTGAAGCCATCCAATCATTATCCTCTCTTGACCTAGCAATATTTCTTTCATTTTGATATGTGACATCTCCATTAAAGCTATAAGAATGAAGTGATTAGACTTACACCAAGCACATAAACACTTACCAAAATATGATTCATTATATGAGCAAAGAACTCATTCAGAGATATTAAGGTAATGGTTCCCACTAAACAACTTTTTTCAACTTGTGAATATGAATTTGGGTCTAACTGTGTATATGAACCTCACCACTTTCATGGTGGTATTATTTATGCTCTCACACCTAGTTGAAGGCCTTAATTGAATCCAAACATTTATAAAGCATTCTCAACACTCTATCTTAGACCTCCTAAATAGTTCTATAGGTTGATATTATATTAAAGTTTGACTATGTTCATGAAAATTCTTCAACTCCACCTAGTTTCAAAGCCTTGATACCTCCATTGGTTTGTTGAATTAGCCTATACCATCACTACTCTTAGATGGGAGGTAATACAAGTATATTACCTTTGATTTGAAGCCACTATGAGAGGACAAAACACTGCAATTGAAAATAAATAATTGCAGACCATTGACAATGCTCATTCCAAAATAAAGGATGATCCTACCTATGTTTTTATGCTCACACATGAAAACTAAGTTAGAAACAACATGGAGAGGAAATAAATTTCTAAAATATCACTTACAACACTTAGAAACATTAGATAAATATAAATATATAATAAAATTGGAGGCCATGGGGATGAGTAGGCAGAATTGAGACACTAACAATCTTAATGATTATTCATAGAGATTAGTATACCAAACAAAAAAATCTTTCCATGAAAATGAAGTGAATGAAGGATAATATCACCCATCAAATGAATTTATATCAACTCCTATCCTGTCCATACTGAGAGTAAATTGGTTGACCTATTTAACCTTGTCTAGGTGAGTGATGAAGGAGATAACTTCTTAAGCATGAAGATGAATTGAGGGAATCTAAAGGGATACTCCTAAGACTTCCCACATGTCAGGTATATTTCTTAGGGCTGTATAACTACCTTTAACTACCTAAAACTATTTTTATCTTCTTGAATCCATGTTAAACTTGTATTTATTTAGTTTCAAACTAACATCTGACACTCAAATAATACCTTGTACATTGGATATTCACTTGACACACTTGTCCTTTGGTAGGAAACTATACATTTGACAAAATGACTCAAAAGGTGGTCATAAAGGTGACATAAGGGAAATATTAAGACATGACATATATGATAAAGGTAAAACATATAATATGTCCCTAAAAATGACTATGTGAGACCCTATAGTAATTTTGACTATATATATATGGTTGACTTATTTGATCAAGGGGTCAAATTAGTCAACAATTACAATTTTTGGGGGATATTTTCCATGTGCACTCTTCCCTTCTACATTATTTGGTGTTGTACTTCCAATTTACATTATTGGGCATTGCACTTCCCTTCCTTATATGTGATTCCTTACCCTAAAGTTACTTCATATCTAATCAATCTCAACTCTACACCTATCATTGTCACTCTTCATATCCCCTATCATGCTTATATAAACTTGTGACTTTATTTTTCACCACTTTGTATCCCCCTACACCACACTAAAATATTTCACCAAGTCCTTTAGCATAATAATTATTTTTATGTCAAGTCTTCTATTGTGTTGTATATGTAGAGCTCGATGTACTTTTATTTCAATGGTCACTAAGGTATGAATTTTTTAACTTCTTAGCATTATTTATTCATCAATTTTCCTAGTATATCAAGTTGACATTCATTAAGAGAGGTTGTTACAAAAATATCACAATAATACTCATCCAAAAAAATAGATGGGAAGATGTAGCTATGCAATTTATTACAAATGATAGTGCAAAATAATTATGCCAAAACTAGTTTATATTATGTTAATTACCAAACACAAAATATATAAAATAAATGGCATAAGCCTCATTACAACATGGTTCAAGCATGTTATTCATGGTATACCTTGATTTGGATTCTATTAAAATTCCCATTAAGAATTTCACCACCCAAAATGCACAACTTACACATGTCAATTTCTAAAATGTCATGGATGATGGAGGGCCCCAGCCAACAAATTTTTAACTTTTATAGATGCTTAAAAAAATTAGAGTCATAGATTCCATTAATATATTTCCCTTTATGTGTTGGTCATGTCGATCCTAATGTCAAGCCTTCTCTATGGTGAGGCTCCATCAAATAATAACATGCTTTTCATCTAGTGGCATGAGGTCTTATAGGTGTACATCAATTGACTAATTATCATCTAGTTAAAAAATAAGCATAATTCATAGGGATGAAACTAATAATTCCATTATAATCATTACATATATCTTGAACACAAGCTAAAATTGGGTGGAATTAGTGAGGCACTTATAACTTGTCTTGTAGGCCTGTAATACTACAGAAACACAATCATCCTAGTCCTTATGCCTAGCATCACAAATCTTGACTAGCATCTTCCCAAGAACCTTATTGATGCCTATGCAGTCCCATTTTCATGTGGGTGGTATGGGGTAGTCTTTTTATGTGCAATCATGAAACTATATTATAGTTAGCACATAATTTCATTAATGAAATGGGTTCATTGATCACTAATCAATATCATAGGGCACTCATAACATCTAATGATATTCACCTATATGAAAAGCATTGTTGTTTCTATTATAAAATTATTTGTTAACTTATCCTCATCTTAATGAGTAAGATAGTTTATGGAAATGATAATATAGTGTGTTCTAGTCTTATACATAGCTAGAGAGATTGGGCATACAAAATCAATAACCCATTTTTCAAACAGATCCTAGGATAAGATGGGGATGATGGGAATCTCATCTTGGTGGTTAGGTTTTCCAATTCATTGGAAAACATTATACTTGTGTGGGTATTCTTTGGAATTATGGAATAGGGTAGGACACCATAAGCTAGAAAGTAATATATTGTGCATGGTGGCTTCTCTAGCAAAGTATCCTCAAGCAATGCCCTCATCTCCTTATTGTATCACTCTCAAGAACTCATGTTATAAAATACATCTACATAGAACTTCATCATGTCTAATCTTGTAAATTTATCAACCAATGAGCTAAGATGGGGTGATGCAGGTATCAAGTTGTATCCTTTCCTTAATATAAAAAGTGTTGGGATTAATGTAATGTGAGAAACACAAAAATATCATCAAGATATTTAAGGACACACTAAATTAAGTGAAACTGAGCATTCATGAGTCCATCTCTGATGTTATATGCATCCCTACCTATATTGATGTGAGATAAGTGGTCATGACCCAAGATATGCTTAATGGACTTTGAAACCACATAAAATTGAAATTCTTGAAATAATAGAATCCATCATTAAAACCTTCCATGGAGCATGGAATTTTTTAAAAGGTACTAAATGGATTTATGATCAATGAATAAAAAATGGTGTGGCTAATAGGTATTGATAGAATTTTTGTAGTGTGTACACCATTACAAGTGCCTCACACTCAATGGTTGTATAATTATGCTCAATTTTTGCAAGCTTCCTACTATCAAAGTATATGGGATCATCTATGTTGATCTCACTCAGCTAAATTAGAATGGTGCTTATTGTTGTCCTTGATACATCAACATGCACATGAAAGAGGGATACCAAATATGGAAACTAGAGAATCTATGTGCTTGTGAGTTTCTTCTTCAATGTATTGAATGCCTCATCTTGTGACTCACCCCATATGAATGGATCATTTTTGTGCAAAATTTTTTCCTTTGGCACAACAATTTTGGCATAGTGAATAATGATAGTTTGATAGTATTTGGAATTCACTAAGAACACATGCACTTCTTGTTAATTGGTGGTGCTTCTAACTGAAGAATTCATCACCTTAGTACGATCAATAAGAAGGTCATCCTTATAAATAAAAATTCAAATTAGTGTGTCAAAGGGTGTTTCAAAGATACATTTATTCAATTTGAGATATATTTAAAGTTGGTGACAATGCTAGGACATGATTCATAAGTTGTGGTGATCCTTCACTAACCCATAGAGTTTATAGTAATCTAGATATACTTGAAGGAATTGATGAACTATGTATTTAAAGGACACTATGATGATGCACAAGACAAAAAATGCATTCTTTAGGCCAAATGGCATGGCATTTTAGGCAAACAAACCCTAATTAGTTATGAAGGTGGTCTTGGGTTTGTCCTCCTCCTGAATCTACACTTAGTGATAGCCTAAAAATCCATTAGTGGTATAAACCTTGCAACCTAATACTTCTTTGAGATTTTCCTCAGTGAAGGGAGTAGGAAAAGGGTCGATGATGCATGCTGTATTGACTAGTTAATAATCAACACATACTTTAGGCCAAATGGCATGAAATTTTAGGCAAATAAGCCCTAATTAGTTGTGAAGGTAGTCTTGGGTTTGTCCTCCTAAATCTACACTTGGTGATAGCTTGAAAATCCATTAGTGAAGGTGTAAACCTTACAACCCAATACTTCCTTAAGATTTTCCTTAGTGAATGTGGTAGGAAAAGGGTCGATGATGCACCCATCCTTTTTAATACTAATGACCATTGGGTTCATCTATTCAAAATCCTTAACTTGGTAGATCATATGATTAGCCAACATGTTGTCTATTTTTATAATAACCTTGGTGCACAAGTTTGGGTTCATATGTTATGGCCATTTCTTCAAACATTTTGTGCCATCAACCAAAGTGATCTTCATTCTTTCTAAGGTTGGAAGAGGTCTTGTAATTCTTAAAGTAACTCTACAATACTTACAATTCCATGTTAGACCAGTAATCCCTAATGTTGGCCATCATAGGTTCTTATTTTGATCTGAGATTTACCTTAGTTCTCTTTAGGGGCTCACAATATCACTTGTGTTGATCAGCTTGCACATCTACTACTTCTCAATATCCCTAAGAATTTTTAGCCCATCAATGGTTGGGGTCACTCTCTAGGGACTCTTCCTCCACCTTCCACACAAGCCTCTATTTTTTTATTATGAATTTCCTATTGTGCATCATCCATACTACATCATCTTTATTGGAATAATTATTTACCTCATAGTCATCAAATGATTTAGGTAGGGTGAATCCCTTCTCCCTGCACATATTCTTGACCCATTCTTCTATTATAGCTTCATCTTCTACGATAGCACATTGAATGCATTATAGGGGCTCGACTAACCCCAAATTGGATAAGAAATAAAATGTATGGTTGATTTTTCCTTCCAATCCATCCAATCACTAGTCTCTTGGTGTGTCTCATTTACAACATACCATTTACAATCCCAAGTCTTCAAATTTTAATAGAAAACATGAACCCATATCTCTATTAGAAAATAAGATGTGTGCATTGTCCACTTGTCTTCACATTCATGAATATTCACCCATGGATTAAAGTCACTACTATATATGGGTAAGACTTTGTAATCATTATTATGTTAAAATATGGATCATATGGTATATTTAACCTTACTTTAGGTTGGAAGACTTGGCTTGCATGTATCCCACTAGCATGTAACAGTGATCTTAAAGGTGTACACTAAGGCACCCATGTGATCCTTCTCCTTGGGGACACATGCCTCCAAGTCATGTAAAAATCATTTGGCTTCTCTAAAGCCATCATATCAAGGAAATATAGTAGTTTTTTTTACTTATATGGAACACTCTCTTCACTTTGGATGTGGTGAGTAACATCTAGATATTATTACTACTTGGAGAGGGTTTGATTCTAGTGTGTAAGGCCTTTCGTGTGTGTTGGAACTAAGGTCTTAATCACACTAGGACATATTTTTGGATTGTTACTTCATAGGATTATTGTATCCATGGTCTCAATAAATGATCTTGGTATCAAAAGTGGATTGTGTCTCATCCCATCTTAGGTTGCCATTCCCAGTAGGTTCCAAGTTATCTATTCTTTGTGTTATGATATTGTAGATGTTGTTGGTTTTGTCCTCCAAATAAACACTCTCAACATATTGGGAGGATTGATCATTTCATATCATAATCACCACATGTTCTTTCATATTATTTAAGTTCATGTAATAATTCTTAAAGCACATATTTATGTTACTGGCATACCACCAAGGTATATCAAGTAAAGATAGGTAATTGTCTACCTCAATAAGCTCAGTCACTTCAAAGTTTACTCTAAAATGTGTGCCTATTATCTCAATCCAACATTATCTATAATTCCCAAGGTCTAATCTTGAGTTTTGTTTACCATGAATAAAACATGTGGTGAAGTTTGAAAGGTGGGGTTTCCCATCTTGTGCTAAACACCTACTATGAGAATAATAACTTCAATGCTTGTGTATACTAGAATGTCACATATTGGCAATTCATTAATTTCTACATATATAATCAGTTCTTGATCATACCCTATATTTTGGGCTATCCTCTCTTCAGGCTTTTATGTTAGATCTAGTACAAGTACCTTGATTGGTTTTTTCCTTACATAGTTGGCCAAAATATTCTTCAATATAAGAATCATCCTTCAATACATAAAAGAGCTAATATATTGTCAAGATCATCCTCTTAGTTATCAACCTATACTTTGAGTTAGATTTCATTCCTTGTCTTTTCTTCCAAGTCTTGAACATACTATAATTCACCCTATAAATTTTGAATGACACCATATCTTCGTGCAGTACCTCTTTCTATCATGAGTCATCTGGATAGGGTGTTATGGAGGGTTTAGGGCATGCCACCTTATTTTTAGGTATTTTTAGCTCATATCCCATCCGAGCCTTCTTAGTGGGAGTTTTTTTTATGTTGCATAGCTATGCCACTATGATATTTTATATGCACCTTATGGTCAATATTATTCTTAGCTAGTGCCTTCAGAACCCAATGTTCTAAGTTACATTCAAGCTTGATCATGCTAGTGCCCTTCTCAAGCCTTTCGTTTTGCTTGAGTTTGGAATACAAATCTAGGTACTCTTCAACCTTATGGCCACATTGGCAATACCCATAATCAAGATACTTGAGGTAGTCACACTAGTAGTGGTCTGGTGATTGACACTTATAACAAGTGTTTGGTGGAAATATTCCACATCTACATCCTCCATCAAGAACTATGTAACTATGTAGTTACTCATAATTAGCATAAGATTGGTTGGATACTCCTAAAGTGGTCTATTATGGACCTCAATCTAAAGCTTCATGAATCGCATCAATCACCCTACATTTTTAAATTTTGTGGGTAGAGTCATCATAAATATTTCAATAGAGAAAATACTAGTTTGGGTTATGCACTAAAGGAGAGGGAAATTGTGCATATCATGGCCTTCATGACAAATCTCACACAAAGTAAGATACACTCTCACATTCCACCTTGGTAAAGTTTTTTTGTTATGTTCATATAACTTAAAATAGATACACCACAATGCAATTAAAGTATCATGTGTCCTATTAGGTATAAGTTTCTATAATTATGTTTCTATGGAGGCAATTTTCACCTCCATGAATAGGTTGATTCTTCTATATGTGCCTTCAACGGCTTTAATGCTTAATTTTATCTCAATAGCTTCTCAATTCTTGGTGAATATCTTCATGGGGAGGGTGCATCTAAATGACACCATTAGACCTTCGATGAACCATTCTATGTGTTATATCAGGTGAATATCAGAATGTAGTTTAGACAGTAGACTCTTGATTCTAGCATCATACATGTAGACACTCTCTATTATATCTTACTTGATCTCCTTCAACATAACAATACTCTAGTTCTCAAACGTAAAAATGTCAAATTCCTTCAATAAAGTTTCCTTAAGGGGTCATAATCTATAATAGCTTAGTTTGGATCAAGTTTTTGATACCAGATATGGGTGTGGTCCAATGTATGGGTGTGGTCTAACAAAGTCATGTAAAACTGACTTATCTTATGTTATGATAATGTAACTCCCTTAGTGTGCCATATGAGCTTACACTTATGAACATTTTCTATGAGATTCTCTACTCTACATTATCACTTGAGGCATATATTTTAGGTATGGATGTAGTTATCACTTGAGGAATATGTTGTATTGATGTGCTGACTAAAGGTTCCCCTAAAGTTTAGCTTCCTCCAAGGGTAAATCATGTTCCTCTTATTAGTGGTGTAATTCCACCAATTCATCTAGTGTTTTATACTACGACTCCTACCACTTAAACACCATGTTGGCTTGTCATTATTCCTCTAACTCATACCACTTCACTTTTTTTTGTATTCCTTTCTTAAGGGGCTTAACCCCATCTTGTAGTGGCATACTATACATGATCAGGCCCAAAGCTTGTGTAGGTTATGAAACCACTGATCTGATTGGTTAATAAGGAATGATATATTATACCACACTTATTTTTATTTATTGTGATAAAAATTATCTTATGCCTAAAATATGGTTAACATTTTATCAATTTCTTCTAGTTGTGAGTAAAGTGCATGAGCATGCGCTTCTGGTTGATGGGAAACATGCATTTAATACATAGTTTTTCCTTATATGTTTCCTTCTTTGAGCACTTAATATTCCCTCTCTATAATTCTCTCTAACTCCCTTGCATGCACTTCTTTTTTAAAGGAGTGCACATCTTCTATGTGAGAATATTCTTCATGCCATCCATGTTCTATGCAGGTCCTTGTAGCATCTCCTAAGCTAGACTCTCCCATCTACCTAGAGTCTTATTCAGCCATCACTTTCTATTGAATTTTATCACACTTTCACCTTCATATTTCACACTCATCTAGTCCCTCCATGTTGAATACATTTTTCCTTAATACCTTACAGAAACCATGCCTTTTTCAGCTTCAACTTATCTACCAATCACACATGTAATAACATAGTCATCCATTGGTAAGTTCTCTGTTCCACTATATACCATCAACTTCTTATCTTTAACATTAATTAATTTAAATATGAACCTATAGGTTCATATGAAAATTGGTATTTGTCCTCCTTTGGGCAAGAATACGTGGATACATCAAACTCTAGCATGTAACTATTCAATATCTCATACCACCAAATGTCAACAACTTTGGTCCACACTTCATCCAATTTTTTTAGTTGTTCTACATGTTATTTTATCTAAGAGTAATTTTGTCCATAGTTTATACTCTTATTCATAGCATACGCTATAATCCATGCATGCACATACATTGGATTTCACAAAAAAATGCCTCATAAAGTTCATTATGCAGGTTGTATTTCACCCATTCCCTTACCTCTTAATTTTCATGGATGGCATGGTTCATTGTAAATGCTTCCTCCAAATACTCCAACCAACACTCAATTTTATTCAATGAAATCTAGTACATCATCCCTCCTTACCATTGTATCAATAAAATTTAACCCATCATGATAACAAAACCAAAAATGTTATAATTATTTCAGCCACTCATGTGTTAGTCATGCACACATCCCAACTCTAATCACCCTTACACACTCATTTGAGGTACAGAGAGGGGTATCTGGGTTGGGTCAAGTTTAGTTGGCAATAGAAAAATTATTTTTTCATACATGGATTACTTAGGGTGTACTCTATATCAACACATGGCAGCAAGTAACAACATAGTAACACTAATCCAATCAAGTATTCATCATTTTTTAATATTACATGAATATTTACAAAAGTATATACATTAAAAGATTCAACCATAGTATAACTAGGAATAGAGGCCTTAGAATATCATTACAAGTAGCAACATATATGAAGCATTTCAATATAATATAAAAAATCTATAGTTGTGTAGTACCAACAAAATAAAAGCATCAGTAGAAAACAAAAATAAGAACCACCAGGGAACAGTCCTCAACAAGGACAACCAATCATAAACCTATTCAAAAATAAGATCATCATACAATAGCATCATGTTCATGGATCTACCACCATAATCAACAAGTTACATCTAGTCTTTTTCACCAATATCAGATCCCTACTAAGTAAAATTCACTAGTGGGGGAAGACTATCAACATTCTCCAGTAGCTTCTTCATATTATATTTCATCACATAACTAACTAGATCCTCAATGCCACCTAGATTCCCCTTCTCAATCACCATTTCAACATTCAATTAAGTCTCATTCACAAATTCTTAAATAATTTTACCATAATTAAGGTTTAAACCACTCCCAAGTGTAAGCAGGTCACTCCCAATAGTATCCCCAATATGCATATCAATATCAATACCAAGATCAACACTCTCCCTAGAAGCCATCATACCAAAGCTAGAGCCATCCTAAAAATACTTAGAATTATGCACCTGAAGGGTTTTTAACATTTCTCTATTAGTAACTAACCAAGATTCTATCCCATTTTTATTAGAGTCTGAAGAGCCAACCCAACTAAGAATAGGAACAACTTCTTGCTCAAAATAAGCATCCTTTATGATATAACACTCAAATTCAGAATCTTAGACCTCAATAGTTATGGCATGGCTAATTATCCAATCAAGAGGAGGGTTCATTCTTGGATAACCTCATGTATCTAGAAAATAATTATAGAAGATATTCATCATTCCAATATTCAAAAACTTCTCAAGTTAAATCTATAAAATCTTGAGCTGAATATATATCTATAAATAAACAATATTAGAGGTAACTTCAACATTGAAGTTAGTAAGCACCCTAGGCTTATCTTAAAAATGTCTAAATTTCTTTACTTCTGAATGAACCATAAGACTTTAGTAGATAAAACTAGCCAAAACTTATGTGAAAATAAATGAAATTGATTCTTATCACAAATATAACCAAAGGTAATATTGACCCACATAATATCATAGCCAAAAAAATAACATCAACATTTTAGGTATTAACTCCAAATATTAGTAAAAAATAGGCATTTAAAAAAAACAAGTTCAATAGTTTCCACTTCACCACATACCAAATAAAAGAATTGACAAATGCCAAAGTTTGCAATAATAAACCCAATAAATAAATTATTATGAAATAACAACCCTCTAAAACATGACTTCTTAGGTTCAAGACAAGAGGCCCAAATCACATGGAATCTAAACATCCAACTATATAGGGGATCACCAATGTGCCAAAGATGGTTAATGCTAAGATAAAGGTTTTTGGAGAAAGCAAGTTTGTTATACAACATCTTCATGGTGAATTCATTAAGAGATGATCTATTAGTACATTTAATTTTATCCTAAAACTCTTCCTCCTCATCAAAGGTAGTAATAAATTTCACAAACTAAAGAGCCTTAGAGAGTAGGGTATGTGTCCTTCATTGAGAGGAAGGAATTTGAAACCTACTCTTAATTTCAATCCATGAAACCAATAATTCTAAGAAGAGGCCCCTGAAACTCTTTAGACCCTTGAAGAATTAAATAAATGTAGAACGTCCCCTATTTAAATTCATTTCACTAAATTTTGAATCTATTTTATGATTAAGGAGAAACAAAGATGAAAGGTAGGGATTAGAGATTAGAGAACCTAGATTGGTTACGCATCATATCTAGATGATGTTGAGAACTCCTCTTTGGCTAGGGAGGACTACTTGTGATTAAGAAAGTAATACCACCAAAAACATTTGTTAGTAGATATATGAGTGGGCTTCCAAGCTACGTGCTTGTTCTTGGAAGTGTTAAACTTCCTTAGGGATGACAATCCACTTTTTGAAACAAAATTGGTAATGAATAACAAAATGAACGAGAGAGTAAGATAGAGATATTTGTATCATTATTGCAATCTGAGTACAACAGAGAATGACACAGTGTAGGTAATGTGAGTTGTTGATGTTTTAGAGGTGGTTGAGGTAGGCTCAGGGAGGTTAGTGGAAATTCATAGTCATCTACATCGATTAGACTATTGATGTCGATAAGGAGATATGGCTGATGTCAATTATATGACCGACGTCGGTTATGTGACTAATGTCGATAGGGGAAATAGGTCTTAGGGGGTTATAGGAGAGTTTTCTAAGCTGAGAGGTGGATGTTGGTCAAGTTTATGAGGTTGGGAAGAGTTGTAAGGGAGTGTGTAAGACTCAAGTGGGTCTAGATAGATGGTATGTTTAGAGCAGAGAAAAATAGCTAGAGTTTTAAAACCCCTCCATAGGGAGAGTTGATACATTCATGAAATGATAAACAATACAATGTAAAGTAATTATAAAATGACTGTTTAAAGGAATTACCAAAAAAATAGAGATATACTTAGCTAATGAAATGGATGAAATATGGGTGCCAGATAGATGGTTACAGTGAGGCATGTTGAATTAAAAGGTGAATAAAAAGATAAGTGTGTCCTACCAGTTTAGAAGAATCTAAATTCTATGCAGTATATCAATTCCTGATGTGGATTGATTTATGTAAAGTAATAGTAAGCCTAAATGTAGAAAGTTGAATGCCAAAAACTTATATATGAATAATTGAGTTTTCTTGATTTTTGTTGACTTGAACATTAGTTTGGATTTTAGCTTAAATAACTGACATTGGTGATCCCACTAACATTAGCCATGGGTTGACTAACGTCGATGGCATGAGAATAAGTAAAAGGGCTATTTTTAGCCTATTTTTTATTCTTTCTCATGCCAAGTGTGGTATCCATTAGGAAATGGTAAAAATGTGAGGTTAAGAAGGATATAGTTAGTTAGGAATTTATTTTTGGGGTGAGAACAAGTCATAGGTAATCAGGATTAGAGGACTAAGTCTTGAGGTGACTCAAAGGGAAAGAATTAGTCTTAGGTGGCCAGGTAAGGTAGCATAAGTAGTATTTTATTAACTTAATTAAATATTTTAAATTAATTAAATGTGTGAGGAGTAAAATCATGGATTAGGAAGTCTAATTATTAAAAGGGGCTCAATGGGGGTTTTGACATAGGGATTTATGCACATATGTGATGTAATTTTAGTGTCTATATTTGCCCTTTTTTGTCTTTTAATTTGTATTGATAAGTTGCAAGACAAAAATAGGAGTTGGATACTCTAGGTATTGGATTCATCCCCCCTCAAAATGGGAACTGATAGAGGAGAAAATGGAATCAAATATCAGTTTGATAAGAAGTAAATTAGGTGAGTGGATGTTGAGTGAAAATGTGGTATCGTGCCTGACATGTATACTTATACGAGTTATATTCTATAAAATCAAGAACAAGTAAAGTTGAGGACTCAGATAGAAATAACCAAATCATAGCTTGTAAGTGATAGCTGATAAGGTCAAAATGATCAAAATTGTAACTCCAATAGTCCATGTGTGTCAAGTATCTGAGGTAGTAAGTGCCCCTAGTAAACACAAAAGGCTGTAGGTGACAGGACTAACTTGGTCACAATATAAAACACCTAATATACATGCATGTGTAAAATAGCCAACTATAGTGAGGTAGCATAAGTGATCAAGACAAGCAATGAAAGGTTGTTTTAAAAGGGTCAATGATCGAAGATATATTCATGATCTCTAATCAAAGTCATTGTGGGTGGATATTTAAGTGATCTCTAAGGTTGGTTGTCATGGTTGGGGATATATATGTGATCTTCAGGTTGGTTGTTATGGTCAGGGAGATATACGTGATCTCTAATTTGCCCTCGATTAGGGCTAGATTTCAAAGGGTTGTGGTTGGTGTCAGAAACTCTAATTTAAGGGTACCAATGTTAGTTACATCATCAATATCGATAGGAAATATTATTGACATTGGTGGCTTAAGTTAAGGATGTCGATGTCGATGGGAGACCAAACCCAACAAAAAGGGGTTTGGCAGCCCACCCTAACTTATTTATAACATTTGATTGGAGAGAAAAAGAGCTCTAGGCGATAGTGAGATAGCAGAGCTAGGAGGGGACCTAATGGGAGGTGTGCCACCATAAGGACCAGCTATTTTATCTTGGAGGAGATGGAGAGATGAGGTAAGAGCCTCCATGAGTTAATTTTGATTTTAAGTTTATTAATTTGTGTTTTTAGGCTAAATTTAAAATTTTGGGTAAAAAATGTGTTGAGGGGGGTAGGAAATGGGGTGGGGTAGGTTTAAGTTAATTGGGGAGGGATTTTGGGGTAGTTTATAGGGAAAAACTAAAAAGTGGGAGATGGGTTATTTGGCCCTAGGGCCAAACCAATCACTGATGTCGATAGGGTTCATTGATATCGATTGACATGGTGTTGATGTCAGTGGGGTCCATCGATGTTGATCAACACCAAACATTGATATCAACATATAAAATTGATGTTAGTGACCTTGAAAAACCTAAAATAGGAGAAAAGGCTAATTTTGGATCCCCAATTGAAGTAGTCAACTAGCCTAATGGTCGAGCTAGCCTTAAAAGACCCCGTGTTGATTGAGTGCTACCTACATAGCTTGGTTGAGGGCCTCAGGCCACTGTAGTTCTCTTAGTGCATAGGAAAAAATATCTAAGGTATGGTTAAACATTTCTTAATGGAAATGGTTAGGAAAAAGTAGGTTGAAATAGGTCATGGGACCAAAGGCTTAAAAGATAGGTCATAAGGTTGAGGGTTTGGGATATAAGCCATGGGGCCTAGAGTTGTGATAGGCAGTGAGGCCTAAGGTGGATTTGGGAGAGTAGGTTAGAAATTTAGGTGGGTATATGGCCGAACTAACCTTATAAGATCCCATTTCAATTGAGTGATGTCTACATAGCTCGATTGAGGGCCTCAAGCCAATGTAGTTCTCCCAAAGAGAAGGGAAAACAATGGTGGTAGGTTATATTAGAAAGTATATGACTTGAGGTTTATGTGTATGGATACAAGCTAGGTAGGAGTTAATGCTATGAGATCAAATATCAACATTATTAATGTGGATGAGGAGGGATGTCACCCTAGATGAGTGGGAGCACATGGCAGCTGTAGGGTTAGGAGGAGTGTGATGATATTTCAGAGTTGCACAGGATGTTAGTTTGATGATGTCATTGATAGAGAGGTGGGATCACACTACCAACACCTTCCATTTGATAACCAGAAAGTTGATAGTGACATAAGAGGATGTGTACAAGATTTTACAATTGCCACTCTAGGATGAGGAGCTCTTCTCATGTTTGAGAGAGGAGTATGATATTCACATGGTTACATTATTTGGAGAACATGTTAGTGAGGCAACCTATCACTCAGTGAGCTTTGCCTATGAGTTATTGTACACTACTAATGAGGAGCAACATCAATTAAGAATCCTAATGATGATAAGGATTACATTATATGCACTACTAGACATAGATGGTGGGATATTTTTTATTATGTTGATAGGTGTTCTAGCACAGATGATTGAGTAGCAAACCATATTTACATAAAGACCAGCTTTTTTGGCATAGTTATATAGAGAGCTATGAGGGTGAGGCTATGATGATGGTATATTTTATGTGTTAGGAATTTAGTCCATTGTTGGGCATATGAGAATATTTTGGTGACATAACCATTGGGGTTACCCACCATGATTACAGCTAGTTTTAGGGTTGGTTTCAGATGGTGGAGAGATGGTATGGCCCAGACATGAGTAGACAACATAGTGCAAGATATTGATCATTATAAGTGCATGATAGCGGGATTAATTCCCATAGATATTGTTTGGAGGCCATACTTGACATACCCTACATTCAAAGGATAGGAAGAGTAGCTTGTTGGTTTATAGAGCACATTATGGGTCAGAAGGAGATGAGTCAAAGAGCTAGAGATGATACCCATGGCATGGGTCAAGAGATAGTTTATCTTGTTATAAGATGTACCTCTTAATTTTCCTTGATATAAGAGGTATGATATAGAGGCACCCCTACCCTTTCCCTAGGAGACAGATAGGCCATATTTTGAAGAGCTACCAGTAAGCCTAGGTGTAGTAGATATTGGATGCATAGCATTGTAACTTATATGGTAGATAGGTTTGCATCCCATGGTTTAGGTCAGGATGCCACCACTAGATTTATAGGGAGTGATGAGAGAGAGAGAGAGATCTAGCTGTATAGGCTTAGGATGTAGCAATACAAGAATAGGATGCAGCAGTGCAAGCCTGAGATGTGGTAGTATAGGGCCAAGATGAAACTTAAGCATAGGTATTGATTTTACAAGGATAGGTGGTGACATTATAGGGATAAGTTGGGGCATTATAGGGCTAGGTCAAGGTATTATAGGGTCAGGTTATTGCATTGATAGTAGAGAGGGGTAGTTTGAGAGCAGTAGGTCAAGCTACTCCTCCACCATCATAGGGACCAGTACAGGGGCCTTTAGTAGGTGTGATGGGACTGCCCTAGACTATATCTCTAATGAGGTAAAACACTACCCTTGAGGAGATTACTTATTATGAGAGGGCCATCAGGGAGTTCCCATAGATTCAAAGGTATTCTGAGTTTAGAAAATATGAGAGATCAGTGACATGTGTCATGGCTTCTAGCTCATGCAGACGTAAATAGGTAAAGAGTGGTGATGACCCTACTTCTTCATGACCATGAGTATAGCCTTGAGGATTTTGAGTGCCAGATTTTGTTATTTATATATATTTTATATACACATCGGCCTACGAGCCAAAGATGAGAGATGTATATTTTGAGGGAGAGATAATAATGTTATGATCCATTGATGTACATTCATGTTTAGCATATATATATATATATATATGTATATATATATATATGTATATATATATGTATATATATATATATATATATATGTGTGTGTATATATATATATATATATATGTATATATATATATATATATATGTATGTATATATATATGTATGTATGTATATATATATATATATATATATATATATATATATATATATATGTATGTATATATATATGTGTATGTATATATATATATATATGTATATATGTATATATATATATATGAGATGTGTTATTTTGACATGAGTTTATTGTGATAGTGATGATGATGTTGATGTGAATGTTTATATTATGCTAATGTTGAGCATGTTAGTTGAGTTAGACTAGCATTTCCCATATGTATGATGGTATATGCATAGTTGATTTGCTAGCTTCATCCTAGCATTTTTCCATATTTGTGATGGTGTATGCTTAAAATGGATACATTGGTTATGTTATTTTATTTCAACATTTTTCCATATTTTTGATGGTGTATGCTTAAAATAAATGGATTTGGATTGATAGTGCTTGTATTATGTTTTCATCTCAGCAGAGAGATCGATATGTGATTGGGATGGGAAATAAAGAGGCAAGATGCTCATGTATTGGAAAAGACCATAATCATAACATAAATAGGCTCAGGAATATGATCCTCTTTCATTATTTGCATCATTTGACCATTTTATTTGTTAAATAAGCATCATACTCACCTTGTGTCAAGTGAGTTCAAAGTCCCTTGAAAGAGTATGAGGTAAAAAGGGTAAAATGAGTGAGAGTGTTTGGGTAGTGTTAACTTCTAAGTGGGGATGGTATGCCCCTATTGTGGGTGACCTGAGAGCTACTATAAGTAAGTCCATGACTTAAACTTTTTTTTGTGTGTGTGCAAGTTAATCAATGCGGGAAGCCTACAATGAGATTTTGTTTGTGTTGAGTCCATATGAAGCTGATCAATATGAGAAGGTTTTTTTTTTCATTATTTCCCTTGATAAAAAAGCTTGGCCTAGCCATCCTTTAATGGAGTGGTCTAAGTATTTATTTTTTAGTTTTAATAGTTGTCCTTCAAAGGAGCAATCTGTTTATAGTATCAAATAGAAGGTATGTAGTTATCCTTCAAGGGAGCAGTCTACATTGAGAATCATGACCTGAGAGATTATAATTTGTCTACATATCCCTTTTCTTTTTTATTTTTCTTTTTTGACTTTTAATCATGGACAAGACTATAGAGGCTTAGGGGTTTTCCACTTTGAGGTCAAAATCATAGCACTTTATAGGTTAAATAAGTGTGTAGGAGTAAGGGTTAAGAGAAAGGGAGATGAATGTAATAGGGTTACTCAAGGGATGAGCTCAAGTTAAACATGAGAGGAAGCATCACTTGATTAAAAAAAGAATGGTCATAGGTGAAAATCATTTAAAGGCTTAGGTTCTAGCCTTCCTTCAAGAGAAAACAAGCAATAAGTTTATGAGCCATACTTGTGAGTTATAATGTAGGGTCCAAGTCAATTAGGAGAAAACTTACCCCATTTATTTATCTCCATGTTCGTCACATGTTGATTTTCCTTTAATTTTCCTTTAAGATGAGATTTTTGATATTTAAATCTTGTTCCTTGAGTTTTTTATTTTAATCATGTTTGATACACTCTTGATATATTTGGAGGTGGTTTAGGGCTATGAGACGGTGCTCATCAATCAACTCGAGTTGAGCTCAACGTTCTTGGTGAAAGTCATCAATATTAAGTATGTCTTGTAGAGAGATACAAAGAGAAGGAATCTAGACCTCAAGACATAAAATAACATCCATCCCATAGACCAAGGAAAAATGTGTATCACTTATAGGGGTTAGAATGCTAGTGTGATAAGCCTATAAAGCATAGGGAATGTACGTATGTCAATCCTTGCCAGTATCGTTGACTACTTTCATGAGGATTTTGGTGAATGTTTTGTTAGAAGCTTATACCTATCCATTTTCTTATGGATACTATGGTGATGAGAAACTTAATTTAATTCCAAAAGTGTCACAAAAAATTTGGATAGTCTTGTTTTTGAAAGATTTGTCACTATCTATTATAATTTTATGGGGGACACCAAAATGATAGATGATGTGATGGTTGAAAAAGTCAACAATTTTGTCAACCTTAGTGGAGATGAGAAGAATGGCTTCAACCCACTTGGTGAAGTATTTAGTGGCAGTAATGATAGAATGGTGATGGAGGGATGAATGAGGGTTAATCTCACCGATTAGATCCAAGCCCCATTGGGAGAAGGGCCAAAAGTCTTTGGCAACTTATAATTCATGACTTGGAATGTGAAAGAGGTTAGCATGTTGTTGAAATTTGATGCAATGTTGAACATAATCACTATAATCTTGATGGAGTGTTGGCCAATAATAGCTGAGTTAAAGGATACACTTGGAAACTGCATGACCATTGAAATGTCCACCACAAATCCGATCATGGACTTCCTTAATAGTGAAGGGGGTCTCAGTACTAGTGAGGAATTTAAAGAGGAGACCATCAAAACCTCACTTGTATAGAAGTCCCCCTACCATAGTGTAATGAGCAACAAGTTTCATGAAGGCACATCTCCCATTATTGGAGAGATCAAAGGTGTAATAAGAAAATAAAGGTAATCCATGAGTTTATTGTATCATAAGTCATGTAGGTTGTATATTATATTTATGATAAAAAGTATGTTAGTTGATACATATGAGGGTAATGTTAAGTGATGTATAGTGGCATAGATTTTTGAGGAAGAGGGTATGTGTGAAGCAAGTGAAGCCATTGTGTCAGCAAACTTGTTTATAGATCGAAGAATAGTTTACAAGAGGTAAGAGTCAAATGATCTCAATAGCATATCTACACAATATTTATATCATTGCATAATTTTGTTGTTGCATAGGTAAAAACCATTAACCTGATTAACCACTCTTTGAGAGTCATCAAAAATGGTTATTAATTTGATACCCAAGAAGATAGTCATTTGAAGCCCTAAGATCAAAGCCTCATATTTGGCCATATTTTTAGTACATTCAAAATCTAGTTTATATTACAAAGGCATAGACTCACCATCAAGAGGAATAAGAATAACCCTCACACCCCCATCGTGTCGACATTTAAACCCATCAAAGAACATCATCATTTGATAGGAGATGTTATCAATGGAGAGCATTGTGATGTATTTGTCAAGGAACTTGAGGTTTGAAGGCTGGTTTTCAGGTAAAGGGGCGGTAGATAACTAGTCAATGATCATTTGCCCTTTGATATACTTTTATTGAATAAACTCTAAGTCAAATTCATTAAGGAGCATGAGGCATCGAGCTACACTTTGGTTTTGATATAGCTTGTAATGCATGTATTTTAGGGGATCAGTATGGGTGATGACATAGGTTTTGTGATTTAAGAGGTAATTGTAGAGCTTGGAGGCTACAAAGACCAATGCGAGGCAAAGCTTTTTAATATGGGTATATCAAGTTTCATAATCAATAAGTGTGTGGCTTATTTAGTAAACCACTTGTTCTCGATGGTGATCATCTCAATGTGTAATCATAGCACATAGATAATGGTCTGTTGCATAGATGTAAAGGTAGAAAGGTTAATTTTCCTTAGGTGGAATAAGAACTAGTGGGGAAAGGAGATACCATTTGAGTGCATCAAAGGCTTCCTGGAAATATTTATTCCAATGGAAGGAGACATATTTTTTAAGGAGATGGTGAAAGAGTTGGCAATCATCTGACAACTGGGAGATGAAGTAGTGGATTGACTAAAGTTTTCCTTACAAGCTACAAAGTTATTTGATATTAGTAGGTCGAGGCATCTCTAGTATTACTCAGACCTTAGCAGGATTGACTTCAATACCATAGAGAGAAATAATAAAGCTTAAGCACTTATTGAAAAGGACACCAAAGACACATTTCTTTGGTTCTAGTTCAATGTTATATTGAAGGAGATGAATGAATATGATTTTGAGAATCATCAAGTGATCTTGGCAAAGTTTAGACTTTTCAAGTAAGTCATTAATGTAGTCTTCCATAATTTTGTGTAGGAGATCATGGAAGATGTAAGTCATGGCATGTTGGTAGGTGGTACTAGTGTTCTTCAGACCAAAAGGCATGACCTAATAATAGAAATTCCCCTATGGGATAATGAAATTTGTCTTGTGTTGATCCTCAAGAGAAATCAGGATTTGATTAATCTTGAGAACCCATCCATAAGTGATAGCATCTCATAGCTAGATGTTAGATCAACAAGTTGGTCAATACTTGGCAAAGGGAAGTCATCTTTTGGACAAGTGAGTTTTAAGTCATGGTAGATGGTGTAGATGTGGATTCCACTAGTCACTTTTGTGATAAGAATAATATTGGAAACCCATTTTGGGTAGTTGATGGGTTGGATAAAGTTAACAAAAAGGCGGCATTTGAGCTCTTCTTTGACAAGGAGAATAATATGAGGATGTATTTTACAAAGCTTCTACTTAATAGGTTTAACATCTCAATTGGTGACAATGTTACGAGTGATGATAGAGGGATCAATACCAGGCATGTTATTATAAGACCAAGCGAAGGCTTCACAATGGTTATTAAGAAATGTGGCATAATTAGCTTGCTCAGAGGAATCCAAAGATTGGCCAATCTTGAGGATGTGGCGGTTATTGTGAGAGGGTAAATTGATGTCAATGGTTGATTCATTTAACATAGCTTGTGTTTTAGATGTGAGCAATCATTGGATATAGGAATCATCTGGACCCATGTATGTGAGAATAGCATGATCATCTTGACATTAGATAGTGTTGATAGTGGGAGAGTCTTCATCAATCATTTTAAGATGAACGAGAGAAAAGGACCTTATTTTTCTTACCCTAATGATAGCTGAGAGGCCCCAAATGGATGGCATGTATTGAAAAAAAAGTTAGGAGGTATAGATACATCTGATTCAATAGGTGATTGTGGAGAAGAGGGTGGAGAAGGAGAGACTGGCTCTTCAATAATTGGTACATGGGAAGTTTTGGTGAGTTCAGTTGGTTTGTCATAACCCACTCCATGCCTCTTTTTAGCATTTTCAATGGTTTTACTAGTGGGATATTCAATGGGCATATGAATACCCTACTCATAACGACCCAAACCAAACCCTTTTCAGGCATACCTATAAAGATAGGTGTGAGTGAAACTAGGCTTGCTTAGGAAAAAGAAGTCAGGTAAATGGTTGTGGTGAAGAGGATGGATTGTCGACAGTGAAAGCTTGATCAATTCTCCCATATGTGAAATTAGTTCAAAGGTTAAGGGGGCCATAAAGGATGACTATCCTAATAAGGGGATCATAATTTGGGTGCATATGAAGCTTTCCATACTCTTGTAGAGTATTAAACATGTCGAGCATCAACAAATGATATTCTCCAAGTGACAAATGCTTGAAAGTTTCCTCCATGGGATCTTTGTCAGGAATTTGTGTCATCGGTATCTATGTAATTGGGGTAGTGGAGCTCATGGAAGATTTAGAAGTATCATGTAGAGAATATGATGTCTTTAATGGAATGATAACATCATTGTGACTATAAGTCATGTTGCATGTTTTAAACGTAGGTGGGTTAGTAGGTATAACATGCACTTGCCCATTGTGCTCAAACTTGACACAATGGTGCAAAGTTGAGGGCACACATGCCATAGAACATATCCAATGTTACCCAAGTAGTATGTTATATTGGAACTCTCCTTCTATAACATATAAGAGTTCAAAAATTGTGTGAGGACCTACATGGATATGTAAGACAATAGTACCCATCGTAGTAGCTGTGGTATCATTAAAAGAGTGGAGCATTGCGTTGGTTTGAGACATGAAATTGTTGAGAAGAGCTAGTTGTTTATAGGCATGGGTGGATATAATGTTAGTACTATCTCCCTCATCGATCATGACTCTTTTGACATGAGTTTGATTGAAATATATGGTAATAAAAACATAAAATCTTGATCTTCAAGGTGTTGAAGTGGAATTTTTTAATCACTGAAGGAAATCAAGAAGATGGAGTTAAGAGAGCTTACCAAAGCTATAAGAGGTTGGGGATTGTCAGGTTGTACATCAACCACTTCCAAGGTACTAATCAGAGCTTGACAATGTTAGGATGAGTTTTGGATTAACTCATACAAAGACATTTTCACAAGAGTTTGGTGAAGTTGTTTCACCATCGAACTTTGAATAACTTCTGAAGATGTTGGTTTTAGGACACCCAAGATGGAAATCTTGGAATTCAAAGGAAGAGTGTCTTTGGAGAAGGGATGAGCCCAAGGAGCAATGACATTTTTCTTACCTTTATCCTTTTGATTTTGTGACTGTGTGGCCACATTAACTATATTGATCTGAAACATAGGTGAAGGAGGTGATAAAGTGGGTACAACAACATCTTTGGGTTTGAATTTAGGTGGAATAGTATTAGGCATTATAGATGCCAAAAGTGGAATAGCAGAAAGGTTAATGGGAGTATCAACAAAGAGAGTGTCGACATCAAAGTGTTACCAAATGATTATTATGAGAGCTTTATAACTCTCAATATCACATCTAGGCAAATGATGATATAGACACACTTTTGTATCATTAAACCAAGATGGCTTTGGTCCAAGAAGGCTATAAGGCCTAATGGAAGGAAGAGTTATTATAGAAGATTACAACAACTAACATATGAAAAATCTCTGAGAGCTTTCAAGTGGGCTAGCACTTGTTGTGGTAATAGGAGTGGACACCTTCTTTTGTTTAGGAGTTATAGGGGTGATTTTGCATGGTGCCTTTTTAGGTGGTAGTGGAGTTACATGTTTTGCTGACACTTTCTTAGTGTTAAGTATCAGGGTGTTAGATGTGAAAGGCCTACCAAGTTGCAAAGGTAGTAGTGGAGGTAACATAGCCTTTTGTTTTGCTTGGATTGGTGATACTCCAACTAAAGTAGAGGGGTGCGGTCCTAAAATTTAAGGCAAAGTTGAGGGCTATAGACGAAAAGATTGGCAATATCTAGGAAACTTAACATTTTTCTATAGTTTAGGCTATGAAACTCCAACTTTTAGTTAGAGAGTTAGATCTAATTTCACCTATGAATGAATTAGATTAGAGACCAGACATACACTTAAATCCCTAATCTACTTTAATGTGGTAGATGCATGTAACGGTGAGGGCTCTAACATAGATGGATGAGCTTTTGGTGATTTTAGTGAAGAAGCTCTGACTTTGTCAAAGACCTTGGGGTATAGGGTAGTGAGAGGGTTGTTGGTAAAGGTCAACACTCATTATGTAGGATAAGGATTTTTAAGTCAGTTCTAAAATGCCACATGATCTAGCTTCATGGAGTCAAGAAATTCTAAACTTTTCACTAACCAAGAGAAGGGTTTAGATGAAGTTGATGTAGGCCTTATGGTTGTTTATTTATAAGGTTGAGGTGATTGAGAAAGAGGGAAATTATTGGTCTCTGCTACCTCAGGCCAAAGATTAGAAAGATATGCAACAGGGTCTTCTTCGACAGAGATAAGAGAAGAGGCATGGTCTTTCATGGGTGGAGGAGAGGTAGGCGAAGAGGGTTCTTCAATGGGGTAGAGCATAGGTATAATTGATCCCTAAACATGTGGGTAAGGAATAGGTAAAGTATGATCCTCTATAGGTAAAAGAAGTGGAAAAATTGGTGGAATTGGAGTAGGCACAATAGGTCTCTCGTCTAATGTATGAGTAGATAACACTGACTCTTCTAAGTGTAAAGGTGGAGTGGATGGGGTACTACTTTCTATTGGTGGAGGAGAGGTACGCAAAGAGGGCTCCTCAAGAGGGTATAACATAAGAATGATGTTCCCCTCAACATGTGGTTATAGAATGGGTAAGGCATGGTCCTCAATTGATAAGAGGATAGGTAACATTAGTGTAAAAGGAACTGGCAATATAGGCTCCTTTGGTAGCGAAAGGGGTGGTAAAGGAGGCTCTTCCTCATGTAGGAGTGGAATGGGTGAAATAGGCTCTTCTACTTGAGGAAGAATGGGTAAAAAAAATTCCATGAACTATGGGGAAGGAGTAGGTAAAATGGGTACCTCCTATTATGGGATAGGTTGAACTAGAGGTAAAGGAAAGACCATATTAACTGTATGGATATTATGATCACATGAGTTATTAGTCATGGTCTAAACAATATTTTTATTATGTGAATGGTTAGGAAAAGTCTATTTAAACACATCCATATTTTGATTAGCAGGCACATTAGGGTTATCCAAGATGAGATCACCCCTATCAAGCATGTCTTGAACAATGTTCTTAAATTTTTATAGTTATTAGAATTATGGCATTTGACTTGATGGTAGCCATAAAACTCATCCTCCTTGTACCAAGTTAGAATAGGATAGGAGGGGTCAAATTGTATAGGAGTCTTGATTTGAGAAAGGGTTATGGCTCCTTGTTGTAATAGTTTCTCCAAAATAGAAGTATATGACTCCCCAATGGGAGTTTATTATCTTTGTTCATACCATTGTTGGAATTGCTTGGTCAGATTTTAGGAAGTCAAGGAATTAGGTTGGTTTGTGGTTGTGGAAGAAGCTGATTTAATAACCACTGCATTGGTAGAGCCTTTAGATTTTTGCTTAGAAGGATAAATTTTAGAATAAGAGGAGTGATTCGATTTGGAATTGGCATTCTTACTATGCAACTTAACTATGCCTTCATCTATAGCCCAAATCTTGAGTTTTCGTGCCATTATAAAGGATTCATCAAATATGCAAAAAGTTTATACTCAAAGTGTGGATAAAATGTACTTAACACATGCCCTCAAGAATATCTCAATAAGCTTAGGTTTGGGTAAGGATAAGAAGATCTGATTGATTAAGCTTTTCTAGCAAGTGACAAAATTTGTGATAGACTTGTCATCAAATTGTCTAATAGAATAAAGGTCTGTAATAGAAACATTTTTTAAAATGTTGATAGAAAAATGGTCTAGGAACATTTATACAAGTTAGGGAAATGATAAAAAGGAGTGTCGAGTTATAAATCTATACCAATCTAGGGCATCACTTGAAAGAGACATAGGGACATTACGAAGTAATAATGCATCATTATGCCTTATTAAATAACAAGCATGTCTAAATGCTCACAAATGTTGTTGTGAGTCCTCTTTACTCCAAAAGTGAGTAAATTTGGGGAGTTCTCATTTGCTTAGATAAGGGTGAAAAGGCACAAAAGGATGGATGGGTTCATTGCATATTTTATCATAAGATAACACATTCTTTGAACCTGACATAGATGTTTCTAGATTAGACATCTTGTCCATCAGCATCTTAATGAGGTATGGAGGGGGATTGGTTTGGGAGATAACCCCCTAAGTTATAGGGAACCTGATAAGAAACAGAGGGAGCATATAACATAACTTGTTGAGGTTGTGTTGATACAACATAAGGACAATGAGTCATAGGCTAGGGGGTGAAAAGAAAAGGTGTTTGTCCTATTGGGTTAGAGACTATGCTTTGGTTGGATGTTGTTATTATAGGTAAGGTTATTGGCATGGTTATACTAGGTGAAGGGTGAGTCATAACTCAGGTAATTATAGGTGCAAGAGTAAATGGAATAGGTACCACCAAATTCTAAAATGGGGTGAGACTTGACTGAACTGCTTTTGGTTATGAAAGAACAGAAGTCATGCTAGGGTTTAGGTGGGATTGGGTAGTTGGTGATGCTAAACTTTAGACATTGTTTATGGTTGGGTTACTTGTCAAAGCACTGGTTTAAGTAACCATGGGGAAAATAGTGAAAACAACTAAAATTTAAGTTGTCTCTATTAGAGAAGTTAGCACACCATATAGTGGGTCACCCAAAGTATTGCAGGTTCAGCTCATGGCAAGGTAATGCTAAAGGGATGCCACATTGGGATCAATAAATTTAGTAAGATCTTGATGTCCTTCAAGCACAATGAAAATTTGGTTGAGGCTAGGAGTATGATCTGTATTTGAAGTATGCTTCATGATAGAATCAATAAGAGGGGAAGGTGGAAGTGGTTTCCAGCTTACGTAATCGTCTAGAATTTTAGCTTGTGCTCATGTAAATACCATGCAAGAAGTATAAATAATCTTAATACTCTGTATCAATGATAGAATAAGGAAAAAATAGATTTGGGTATAGGTAAGAAGGTTGTTTTAGCTTGTTGTTTTGAGCAAACTAAAATTATATAGTCATCAACATCAGTCGCTTGACCAATGTCAGTAGTTAAAGACTACTAGCGTCAGTTGGATTAACCAATGTTGGTAGGCTATAGTCTACTAATGTCAATGGGATTAACTGATATTAGTCATTGTGATATCCTAGGAGATGGAAAATCTAATGTTTTAGAAACCCAAAGGTAAAATTTATGTAAAATAGAAGATGTAAGAGGTATGTATAAGGGGAATGAACACTCAGAAAACTTGATATAATAGGCTATACAACTTGAGTATTATAAATGGTGTTGATTTTGTAAATCAATGAAAAAAAGTCCTTACCAACTCTAAAATACAAAAGGCAATAGAAAAGTAGAAAAATAACATATAGCCACTAATTATTAACTTCTAGAGATTAATTTTAGTCTCATGTTGGCTTATGCCTTAATCAGATAGTGAGAAGAGAATTTGGTTACCAAAGGTACGAAAAAGTAATCTAGAGTTAGTTTCAGGTTAGTTTTAGTGCTCAAGAGGAAATCTGTGTTAGACCAAGTATGTGGCTTGTTATAAGAGCTTTCTCCCCACACTTCATGGAATTAAAGCTAAGCCAAGATGCTTAGCAAAAATATACCTTCTACCTAGAGTTTATACTCCACCAAAGAACGGAGTGGGTTCTCCCCTTGGTGGTGAAATCCAAATAGGATAGCCGGGTAGGGTAAGGTGATCCACCAGGTGATGGAATCCTGATGGGCCTTGTCTTAGTTGAGTTTATATGTTTGTTTTTGTGAGTGTGATATGGTTATGTGACATAGGTTTAATACAGTTCATTCATAATGCTTGTAATTAACTAGGTGAGCTAATATGCAGTAAGCAAACAATGAAGTGCAATAAGTTTTAAACCTGAATCTGAAGTGTTTAGATTTGAATGAAAATAATGATGAAATAGGAGAAGAGAATGAAATTCACTATACTAATGTGCATGCAATAAATAAATAAAGAAGAGATTCTTTTAACTTGTAATAAAAATGATAAGTTGCTTTTAGAGGCAAAAGGAAGAGAAGAGTGGCAAGGAAGAAGAAATTTTAGTGTATTGCCCTTAAACAAAAAATAAAATGTTGAATATTTCACTTTGAGGGAGAAAATAAGGAGAAAGTGCAAGGAATGAAATTTTCACTATAATGCACCTATATGAATGCTTAAAACAAGTAATGAATCCAAGGAAAACTCCAAGACCCCACGGAGCATGCCAAAAATGTTTCACCAAATTTTGAATCTATTTGATGTTTAAGAAGAAATAGAGATGAAAGGTATGGATTAGAGATTAGAAAGAACCTAGATTGGTTATGCACCATATCCAAATGATGTTGAGCACTCCTCTTTTATTGGAGAGGATTACCTGTGAATAAGAAAGTACAACCACTAAAAATATTTGTTAGCAAATAAATGAGTGGGCTACCAAGCTACATGCTTGTTCTTGGAAGTGTCAAAATTCATTAGGAATTATAGTCAACTTTTTGAAAAAAAATTGGTAATGAATAACGATATAAAAGAGAGAGTAAGAGAGAGATATTCATACTATTCTTGCAGTTTGAGTGCAGCAGAGAGTGACATGGTACAGGTAATGTGAGTTGTTAATGTTTTCAAAGGTGGTTGAGGTAGGCTCAAGGAGGTTAGTGGAAATCTATAGTCATCAACATTGGTTAGGTCATCAAAGTCAATAATGGGATATGTCCAATGTTAGTTATATGATTGACGTCAATTATGTGACCGATGTCGGTAGGGGCAGCAGGTCCTAAGGGGTTGCAGGAGAGTTTTTTGAGCTGGGAGGTGGATGTTGGTCAGGTTTATGAGGTTAGGAAGAGTCGTAAGGGAGTGTGTAAGACTAGGTCTAGATAGATGTTATGTTTAGAGTAGATAAAAATAGGTGAAGGATTTTTACAACCCCTTCGTAGGGAGATTTGGGACGTTCGTGAAATGACAAATAGTATAATGTAAAGTAATTGTAAAATGGTTGTTTAAAGGAATTACTAAAAAAATAAAGATATACTTAGTTGATTAAATGGATGAACTATGGGTATCAGATAGATGGATTTGGTGAGGCATGTTGAAGTAATAGGTGAACATAAAGATAAGCATGTGTTGCTGGTTCAAAAGAATCCAAGCTCTATGCAGTATATCAATTCCTGATTTGGATGGATTTGTGTAGAGTAATAGTAATCCTAAATGTAGAAAGTTGAATGCCAAAAGCATGTATGAAAATAATTGAGTTTTCTTGATTTTTATTGACCTGAACATTAGTTTGGAGTTTGGCTTAAGTAACCAATGTCAGTGATCCCACTGACTTCAGTTGTAGGTTGATCGATGTCGATGGTATGAGAATAGGTAAAAGGGCTATTTTTAGCCTATTTTTTGTTCTTTCTCATGCCAAGTGTGGTATCCATTAATAAATGATATAAATTCAAGGTTAAGAAGGATGTAGTTGGTTAGGAATTTATTTTTGAGATGAAAAAATGTCATGGGTAGTTAGGATTAGGGGACTAAGTCTTGAGGTGACTCAAAGGGTAAGAATTAGTCTTAGGATGAGGTGGCCAGGTAAGGTGGCATAGGTAGTGTTTAATTAACTTAATTAAATATTTTAAATTAATTAAATATGTGAGGGGTAAAATCATGGGTTATGAAGGCTAATTATTAAAAAAGGGCTCAAGGGGGGTTTCAACATAGGGAGTTACACACATATGTGACATAATTTTGGTGTCTAAAAAATTAAGAGGTCATCTATTGATAGTAAGGTTACACCATATGGAGTTATACCCATGGCACCTCAAACCTAGACCACTAATCATCAGAGGCACAACAACCAAATGTTTAATGGTTTCCCAAGCCTTCCACATTGATTAAAAAATAGGAGACCCAACAACCTTAACAGACAAAGAACCAAAAAATAGATCAGAGATATGCATCCCTTTCTAATTTAGTTTTCCTTTAGGGAAACCTCTCAAAACATTATTTATTATCAACACTTTCCAAGGTTTAACTCCATTTAGAGATCTAATAATTCATTTGACAACCAAGATAATCCCTTGGAGTCCCAAGTCTTTCATCCCAAGGCCCCCCAACTTCCTGGGAGCACAAAATACCTTCCACGCCGTAACATGCCTCGGCCTAATTCCCTTACCATTAGACCAAATAAATTATCTAATAATCTTGTGTAGGAGATTTATCTATATTTTATTGAAGAGACAATGTGAGGCATACTAAATATTATATGAGGAAAACACTTTTTGACACACTTGAATTCTTCCTAGAAATGAAATAAGATGACCTTGTCATTCAATAATTTTTTTTGATATTGACAAATAGCCAATCCCACATTTGTTTGAAAGAGGTATTAAGGGAAAAGGGGATATCAAAATATCTAACTAGTTGGTTAGGTCCTTTCCACACCCATCCAAACTCATCTATCCAATCTGATGACCGCTCTTTCCACCCAATCATAACGGACTTAAGCAAGGAAACTTTAGAACTAGAGGTAGAAAAATATATATCAATACTAGATGTAACTTGCTTCAAGTTATCTTTATCAACTAGAAAAAATAATGTGGTATCATCAGTAAATAGGAGGTCAATCAAATTAGATTCATCAATAAATGTGAGACCTTTTATCAGGGGACCAATAGCAGAACTTCTCAATAAGTAATGCAGGACTTCAGCCATAATAACAAACAAAGATGGGACTAGGGGTAGCATTGTCTAATGGAGTGTTGAAGCTCAATATACTAAGTAAGCTCAAAATTAATTTCAATAAAAAAAAAACATATTTAAACAATACTTTAACCAATTGATAAGACTTGTCTTGAAAAACAAAGGCTTTCAACATCATATTAATAAATGGCCATTCAATTTTGTCATAGGTCTTTTTAAAGTTAATAAGAATCATACCAACATCTTGTATAGAGTCCAAATCCCATTGAATATATTCCCAACTAGATATAATGTTATCAAGGATGTATCTACCCTCAACAAACCCATTTTGCATTTTTACAATAAGTATATGCAGCAAAGAGGATGTTTCTATCTAATTTTTACTTGATTCCTAGTTTTGGAAAGAAAGAAACTAGTTAAGGGGGTGTGTAGAAAAACTTATTAAAATATGCGTGTGTTGGATACAAGTGATTGTGGAGGGCTCCACTATGGCTTGGGATTTTTACCTATAAATAATAAAATAATACCATGAAACTTGTTTGTTAGACAAGTAGGAAGGTGGATTGCCTAGTGTGAGCTAGATCTTAGAAGCGAAAGCTTTTTAGGAGGTTATCAATCCACCTGATTTAAATACTTAAGTTGATAAATGAAAATGATAATATTTTACATAAAATAATATAAAACTAAAACTAAAAATAATAAGTAATATCAAATAACTAAAATTAAAATAAAGAAGTTAAATGCTTTGCTAAAACAATGACTAGATAAATCAACTAGTGCTGAAAATTGGTTAAGGCCGAATGGTGGTTTTTGGTTTGGCTTGTGACAAGGGTCAGAAAAATGATAAGGTTTTGGTTGAGTTGGTAATTGGGTAAATTATAGTCAATAAATAGAGGATAAATGGTAAAAGGGATTATGAGGTCAAGAGGTCAAGATGGCAAAGAGGCAAAAGGGGTAAATGGTCAAGGTGGTAAGAAGGGGATAAAGGGTGAATGGGTGAATGAAAAAAGAATTAAATGGATAAGAGGGTGAGGGGATAAAGGGATTAAAAGAGAAGAGATTAAGTAGATAAAGGTGTGAGGTGAAGGAAATAATAAATCCAAAAAATAAAAGAATTGAAATACAAGAAAGTAAACAAATGTTACCTTGATGGTTGATGAAGATGTTGTTGTTGGAGCTTGAATAATTTTGGCAGAGTCTGCTACTTGATGCTCTTCTCTTCCAAGATGAGTGACCTTCTTGATGATTGACTAACCTACAAGATGAAATATTCTAATAAAATCCAACTTAAACTTTGGTGAAGCAGAAGTGGGTATTTATAGTATTTATTATGAAGAATCATGCCAAAAGAGGGAATAGTAGAAGTATGATGTCATTTTTTAAGTAGGATCATAAATGATAAAGGGGATAATGGTGGTGGGATTCCTACCTTGTTTTTTTGTCTCCCACCTTGCACATGTGTCCAATTTGGAGTGGAAATCATGTACATCAGCTCAAATAAGGCCAAAAGATTTTTCACCAAGCTAATTTGTCTTTTGGCTAAGTGCCCCATGAATTTTGGCACCATTCTCCATTTGGGTGCATGAGTGGTCTTTAAATATAAGGGAGTGATATTCCCACTTATCCAATATGTCTCCCACTTGGTTGGTTTGTCTCCCAACTTACTGAAGAGTCTAAAATGGAGAGGGAATCATGCACATGGGCTCATATGGATCCAAAATACCTTCCACCACTCATTTTTGTCTTTTGGCTAAATTCCCCATGAATTTTTTCATCATCCTCCATGAATGAGGATAAAAATACATGTTGAATGATGGTCCCATAGGTAAAATGCACCATCCATCTAAAGAGGGGCCCTTTAGTGTTTAATGATGTCATTAGTTACTTTAGAGGTGGGTCCCAAGTGGGGTATGATGTCTCACCTCAAGCCACCTCACTTTCAATCCATGTCACTTGCCATATCACCTTCCATGTCACTTTTCATATCACTTTCCATATCACTTGCCATATCATCATGAATAATGATAGTGGGTCCCATAGTGAACAGTACTTATAAATAGTGCTTTCAAATAGTACTTTTAAATAATACAATGTGAATGGGAGAATAGTGATTTGGTTAGGTTAAGAGGGATTGGTTAAGGGTTAAGAAGGTTTTAATAGGTCTTTATTGGGTTTCAAGGCATTCAGTCATCAAAAATTATGAGTGTGCATTTTTTTAGTATCTACATTTTGTCCCTTTTTGTTATGCAGCTTTCAATTAACAAGCTAAAAAATAAAAATGGATCACTTGGTAAAAGGTTAGAGTGCCCCAATTATGGGAGGAGGTGTTCCCCCACAAATCAAGATTTGATGAGGCAAAGAAAAATCAGGTGTGGGTTTGACAAGTAGTTGGTGGGGAGGCACTAGGTGGTGCCACAAGGTAGTTGGGTATTCGAGATGCAAACATGTGTACAAAGCGTGACTAAGTGTGGTAGCCAATATCACACATGAACTAAAGGTGCCAATTTTGGTTAATTTAAGTTTGGGTCTATAAAGACATATGTTAGGGGTAATCGGTCCATAGCATTAGTCATACATGATTGGGTCATGCCTATTAGGAGATCTAGATAGGGTTAAGGTTGGTTATAGGTATCTAAAGTAGAGAGTGTTCCTACAAAATAACCTAAATGGTTAGGTCATACAAATATGCAACATGGTAAGGTTAGTTGGTGTGGTCAAAATAGCATATGCAGGGTTATTATAAAGATATGCAGTAGTGTGGGTCCAAATGACCAACATCAAGGTGGACATAGTCGAATGCTCAGTTGGTCAGAGAGAGTGGTTAGTAAGGGTTCAAATAGGGGGTGGTTGAGCTGACTCTATATGCACTAGGCAAGTAGATGTTTCCTACATAGTTCTATGGATGTGATATCCAAAAAAACTTTAGGCCAAATGTAGTTCTTAGTGGAGTTCATATGGGTTGTCGTAATATGATATATCATGTGGTTAGGTTTGGGTTGATAGTTTGTTAATGGTGAGGTATCATAGGGTAGATTGGTGAATAGTCACCATAATAATTCCACATGCATTAGGAGGATAATACACGAATGGGTAAGGTAGGATAAATAAGTGGGTAAAAAAAGCCTAAGCATCACAAATGTCCTATGATGGAGCTTAGCCAAATAAGAGGTGCCTTCATGAGGAGGTTACACCTAAATTTGTGTGAGGGTATAACATAGTGTTGGCATCTATCTCTATGAGCCAAGTTTTAGGAGGTGGGTGTATATCAAGATCTACATAGTCTCTTTGGAAAAGTTTCATCACCGTTATAAGCTAAATTTTAAGGGCAATAACAGAATGATGACCTAAAAATAATTTTGTTGATGGCTAAGTAGATTCTATGAGTTATAAAGTTGGAAGCGTGATGAGTGATAGAGGATGGACCTTGCCTGACCCAAGAGTTACATGGGTAGGCTAGATCAATAGTGCCCATGTCTACATCATCTATCCCAATTCTTTGGAACCAAGGACTTTGGATTCCACTTAGAAGAGGCCCTGCTAATAAGGAGCTATATGGTCCAAGATATTGGTTATAAAGTTGGATAAGATGGGGGAGCTTCTACAGTGGCAAGCATTTAGGAGCTACCACCACCAACAATAGCAATAGTTTCAGAGGTGTGACCATTGTAGTGGCTCAAGGTTGGAAGCTAATTTACATCAACTAGGTTAATGTGACAAAAATGACCACAAGACCCACAAAGACTACTAGATGTAAAAGAAAACAAAGACATTGAATATGGATCGGATGATAAGGGTGATAAAAAGACATCATGATAGCGTATAATGACTATATCGATACAACCAATTGGATCGAGGACCATGTGTCCACATGAAAAGGTGACTAGACATGATCATTTTAAGTGGGAAGACTATTCAAGGGAATCAATGACATCATAAGACCCTCTTTGTCAATGGAATAGATAATCATGTCAATGAAGAATAATAGTTAGGTAGTCTATTTAAATAATCATGGTAAGAATGAATACTTATCATGAAGTCATTTAGTTTTTTAGGTTGTTCAAGGTATAAATAACTACCAAAGGTTAAAGATGGTGAATAATGGGAGTAATGGTAGAGATAATTAGCAACCCTTATGACCTAAAATAATCTACATAGTGAATGTGTTTATCTATCAAATACTACATATAATGGCGATAATGGAAGTGTTGTTAAACCAAGAACAAGAGGAAAGGCACCCACGATCAAATCTTAAGCCTAAACTCTTACCTCCTTAGCAACAAAGAAGGAAATACTTTCATTGTGTAAGGTGTAGGTCTGGATAACATCACCTTTAGCCTATCCATGGACGTAACCCTCGATGACCAAGGGGATGTGTGTTAAGGCAACAACCACTAGTACCTATGTGAGTAGAATAAATAGATCAGATGGATGTAATGGATGCGATGGGTGAGCAAGGTGAAAGACCCAGAGTAAAATTTGATTCTCACCTTTTGGGGATGAATGTGGAAGAGGAGAATAGAGTATACCCTTTAGTGGCTACTGAGATAGGGAATGTTACAGTTATCAGTTTAGGGAGTAATCAAGTAGAAGGATGGCTAAACACAAATCCAGAGTCACTAGATAATCAACTTAATTCTTAGGTAGGAAAATAATGTATGTAGAGGCCTTAGGTGAGGTGTGGATATTCTGATACTTTGTATGTGACGTGTGACTCCTTGCACCTTAAATAAAATATTGCACAATTTACTATAAATATGTACAAAATGTGTTGGATGTCATTGTTTGAATGTTATTATGCTTAGGGTTATGTGGATACTCATGAATGACATGGTTATGGTTATGATTACTATGGTTATGGTTTTTATAATCTTGCTTAAGATAAAGCATATGAGGTAAGGTAATGAATGACACTAATGGTAAAATGAAGAATATAATCAAGAGACAAATGTCATAATGAAAATATCAACTAAGCAGATTAAGATGAAAAGAGGGCATGATGTTTCTTCTATGATAAGGAGTAAAAAACCCTGAAGTGGGCTTGGCTTAATGAACATAAGCCCTGTGAATGCATTGCATGATCATGATTTGAAGGTTAAAAAGGGTGTGTTGATCACACTCTATCAAGTACACACAAAATGTATAGAGGGTTTAAAGGTTGAAGAGGTGATGGATAGTGTGAAGAGAATAGTTGGAGAGGGACAAAAGGACCCATGCTTAATAGATAGAGATATTAAAGGAATAAATGGATTCCCTAAAGTAGTGAACCTGACAATATTTCATGCATTAAAGTAAGAGAGCTAAAGATGTGAGGAAACAAACATGTATATGCATGTATAAGCAATACGATTGATGATCGCACTCTATTGAGTGGAAATTTGGAGTGCCAATGGGAGAAAATAATAGGGATCCAATAAGGGATGAGATGAAGGTAGACCAGGAGATGGACGAAGAGATAGGTAAGGAAGACAATGAGATTTTAGATAAAGATGAAGGTAGAGAAGGATGGAAGGAGCCAATCATGGATATAGAGGAGGAAAAAAATAAGGTCAAGAAGAAAAAGGAATGTCATCAAGGGAGATGAAAAAATTAAAATCAAATAGAGAAAAGAGAAGAAAAATAAAAGGTGGAAGATGGGCGTTTGAGGAATACACTAAAAAATGATAGATTGAATAATTGAAAAGGATGGGGAGAGAAGTGTAAAAATCATTAAGGGTAAGGGGAGGATGAGAAATATGGGAGGCCATGAAAGGTTTGAAAAGAAGTCTAAAAAATACAAAGGGGAAAATAATTTGGTGATGACAATGAAAAACAAGGAAATAGACAGAAGAAAAGGAAACAAGAGAAAAAAGGAGTGAAATGAGGACACAAAAAGGATGATAGGAGAGTGAAAAAGCAGGTGAAGATGTGACCAAGTAAGCATGGAAGATGATAGGTAAGGAGAGGAACAATGAATCAAATTAGAGAACGGTGTTAGAGATGAGAATGGGATGGAAAATTGGAAAAGGGTTAAGAAAAACAAGGGGAAGCAAAGGATGGGTGGATAAGAAGCTGAAGAGATAAAGTATGTGTTAATCAGCTTGTTAGAAGAGATTGACAAGCTGAATGGGTGATTAGAAGAGATTGACAAGTCAAAAAGTGGTGAGGTGGTGAAGAAATAGGGGAAAATAATGAAAGGGAATGAGATGAAAATAAGGGGTGAAGATCAGGGATGATAAGAGGGAAAATGAATAATTGAAGCAGGGATATAAAGCATGAATATTCACATAGATATAAAAGATAAGTGAGTATCAAGATGGAAAGAGAAAAAAGGGAATGCAAAGTGAAAAAGGATGTAATTGATAAGAAGAAAAGGGAAATTATGGAAGGCTTCTCAAAGGATAAAGACCTAATTAAAAGCTAGTTATGGAGAAAAAAAATAAAAAGTGAGAAGAGTGGCAAATCAACAGAGAGTGGTGGCACACATAAGAAAAAAATGGGATACTAGAAGAAATAAAAAAGCATGCCAAATTGAAAATATGGGAAAGAGGAAAACAAGAACTGAAAATTAGAATAAAGGTGGTTTAAAAGAAGTGGAAGAGTAGTAATAAGGTGGTAGCAAAGAAGAGAAGGGGGTAAAAGCATCCATCAGTGTATAAGGGAATCAGATGATGTGGAATTGGTGAGGAAAAGAGAGTGATAAACAGGGTATAATAAATATCCAAGGGCAAGGGGAGAAGATGAGGATGGTGAAAGAAAACAAAGGGGATAAAGGGCAAGGTTTGTAATAAGTGAAGAGAGGAATGAAAAACATGAAAATTGGGTGGGAGAGTGATATGTGAAGCATGCACAAGGAAAAGTGACAGGGAGGCTAGTAAAATAGCGTAGGTGGTGGCTTTATGGGAGATGAGAGGGGCCAATGAAGAAGGTTGTCGATTCTTGTGTTAAAAGAGATTGACAAGCTAGAAAAGTGATTAAAAGAGATTGACAAGCTGAAGGTAGGAAGGTGGTGAGGAGATAGGTCGAGAAGTGCAGGAAGAGATTTTAAGGGAGAAGGGAAAATAAAATAAAGGATGCAACTAAGCTGACCTCGGTAACTAAGAACTACCTACATAGTCTAAAAATACCTCAAGCCAATGTAGTTATCCCAGTAATTGGGGAAAAAACAAAGAGGAAGTATTATGTGATGTTAAAATACAAGGATGCTAGGAAAAATTCTAAGCTTCCCTGATATAGGACACCCTGAACAAGAGGGCATTATTATCAATGAAAATTAATAAGAAAAAAGGGAGGGTGATTAGTTATTAGTGGCCAAACTACCCATAGAAGTTAAGTAGCACCTACATAGTCCATGGACATCAGGCCAATGTAGTTCAACAAGGGTTGGAGAATGGTGTTTAAATGGGTTGCCCTAATTTGATGGACCACATGGTCTAGTTTTGTTGAAGGTTTGTGGAGAAAGGGTGTACGTCGAAGATGGGTTGAGGTAGTGGAGAAAGGTATCTCTAAAAGGTGGGTTGATTGATCATAAATATGGATTTGACATTAATGTTATTTTGATGTTATTCATGGTTAGGGTTATGATGATTTGATGGATGATAGTGGTGGTACATAAGTAGGTTAGATAACTATACTAGATAAAAAATCTTGAGACATGGGTCTAATAGAATATACAACTTAACGATGGGAGAATAGGAAATGAGGTATAATACATGTTTGTTGGCAAGGACAAAACAAAACAAAACAAAAAAACCCAAAGTTTGACTGGATTAAGGAACATAAGCCTTTCGAATGCTTCACATTAGCATGCGTTGGTTGATAAAACAAGTTTATTAATCATAGTGTGTCAAGTAAGCTCTAAATCCCTTGATTTATAGATAGTATATAGGGAAGATGGGTAATAGGTGATATCAAGGACAATGGGTGATGTGTATGGTAACCTTATGTGGGTTAGTTTTCCCCTTTTATAGGTGACCTAAGAATGGTAATAGACAAGTCCATGTCATATGCTAGATGTAGACTAATCAATGTGAGAAGTCTATATGTGAAAGACAATTATGGATTCTAACTTATTATGTTGCTTGAGATCCGATTATAGATTTAGATTTTATTGTGGTAGTAGGTATTTTGCTTCATTATTGTATATGGGAATTTGATCGATGTGAGAAGCTTCCAATTAATTGCTCTTCTTTTGACAAAGTTAACTTAGCCATCCTTCAAGGGAGTGGTCTAAGTTTAGGGGCTTTGTTTAATGCTCTTGATAGTTGTCCTTCAAGGGAGAAATCTACTTTATATTTGGAAATTTTTATTTTATTTTTGCACATTTGTCATTCAAAGGAGTAGTCTTCAATGCTTAAGATATTGACCCAAATAATATTTTGATTTTCAAATTATTTTTGGATGTGATTTTTTCTTAGACATGGACGAGTCTAATTAGGCTCAGAGGTTTATTGTGATGAGGGAAAAACTTTAATGCAAGAAGTTTAATGATATTTTAAGAGGTATGGTTTTGAGAGACAATGACCATGGGATTCCATCTTGTTAGAAATGAAAAGTATCCATGAGAACCATGCCATGGGTAGAGCCGTGGTACCCATATTTAGGATTAGGCTATGACTGTGATGGTTAATCACATGGTTCCATGTTGTAATCAATTGTCCTCAAAAGGAGAGGGGGAAGATGGGTGAAGGTTAAAACCTCATAATCAAAGGTGAGATTAAGTTAGACAAAAGCAGTGAGCTTGATCCTTCTTTAAAATAGATGAAGATGTGAAGCATTGAGAGCTTAAGATTCTGGTTTTTTCTTTGAGAGATGACAAATGATAAACTCTTGATCCATACTTACGGGTAATGATTTAGGTTCTAATCCAATTGAAAGAAAACTTACCTCATTTACTCTTCTCCATGTTGGTCACATGTTGGTTTTATTTTAGGATGAGGTCTCTGATATTGAATTCTTGTTGTTTGAGGTATTTGTTATAAGCATGTTTGATACGCTCTTGATAGATGTGGAAGTTAGGGTTGTTAAACAATGCTTTTCAAGTATCTTAAGTTGAGATAAATGGTGTTGATGATAATCTTCTTTAAAAATAAGATCTTTCAAAGATATGTGAAGAGAGGGGATTTGGACTTCAAGAGGCAAGATTGCCTTTGATCCGAAGACTAGAGAGAAAGGGGTAGCACCCATAGAGGTTTGAATGCTAGTGCGATAGACCCATAAAGTGAATGGGATGTGTAAGTGCCAATCCTGACTTAAAGTACTAACAAATTTTGTTATTATTTTGTTAAGGATTTTGTTAGAGGGTTCCACCTGTCCATTTTTCTTGTGGACGGTAAGGTGAGAAAAAACTTAAATTAATGCCAAATACGTCACATAAACCTTGGACTTGCTTGTTTTTGAAAGATTTGCCATTATCGGTGATGATCTTATGAGGGACACTGAAGTGGCAGATGATATGATGGTTGATAAAGTTGAAAATATTTTCTACTTTGGTCAAGATAAGATGGATAACTTCCACCCACTTGGTGAAATATTTGGTGGTTGTGATGATGGAATTATGTCGATGTGAAAAATAGGGGTTGATTTCCTCAATGAGGTCAAGCCCTCATTACAAGAAAGGCCAAATTTCATTACATAATTAAAGGCCATTGGCTAGCACATGATGTAAATTAACATGTTATTGACATTTAACACACTTTTTTACATAATCATAATAGTCTTGGTCGAGGGTGGTCCAAAAGTATCCAAGGCAAAGGATATGTGTAGTGACTGCTAGACCACTAAAGTGTCCCCCATAGATTCCATCATGCATTTCCCTGATGGCATTGGAAGCTTCATGGCTATGTAGGCAACAAAGTAGACCATCGAAACCATGTTTGTAAAAGATTCCCCCTAGTACAGTGTAATGAGAGGTGCTTTGAACAAAGGTTCTTTGGGCATTCCTAGAGAGGTTGGGAGGAACGATGCTTAGGTTGAAGTAGTTAAAAGTTTGGTCATACCAAATGTTAGATGGGGATTCCTCCACATTACAAATGGTAGGGAGGTCATATTGGTTATAAGAGGGTGTGGTAAAACAATGAATGGTGATAAATATTTTAGAATTGGAAGGCTGAGAAAGGATCTGGGAAGTAAGGCAAGCCATTATATCAGTGAATTTATTGGTAGATTAGGGAGTAGATTGGAATAGGTAAAATTTGAATGATGCTAAGAGTTTTTCAACTAAATGTTTGTATTTTTTTAAGACATCATTCTTACATTGATAGCAGCCATTGACCTAGTTGACCATGAGTTGGGAATCACCAAAGACATTGATTATCTTAATTCCAAAGGCTAGAGCGATTTAAAGACCTATAATTAGGGCTTTATACTCAGCCATATTGTTGGTGCATTCAAAATCAAGTTTGAAGGATATAGGAAGGGGTTCACAGTCAAAGGGAATAAGGATGATACCAGTTCCCCCACCATGTTGACACTTTGACCCGTCGAAGAACATAGTCATTTGGTAGGTCATGCCCTCTTGGGAAAGAGTAGTGATGGATCCATCTGGAAATTCAAGAGGAGGAGTTTGGTGATTTGTCAAAGGTGCTTCAGCCAATTGGTTGACAATGACTTGCCCCTTAATTAACTTTTACTGAATAAACTAAAGATCAAACTCAACTAAGAGTATAACCACTTGGATTTTGGTATGGCTTGAAATGTATGTACTTGAGTGAATCGATGTTGGTTATGACATAAGTTTTATGGTTAAGAAGGTAGTGGTAGAGTTTGGTGGCAATGAAATTCAATATTAAGCAGAGTTTCTTGGTATGGGTTTACTAAGTCTCGTATTCTACAAGCATGTGGATAATGTAGTATATGGCTTGCTCTTTATGTTGTTCATCTCGATGAGCCAACATTGCCCTAGGGAATGATCAGTGGTAGAGATATATAGGTAAATTGGGTGGTCATTATTATGAGGCGTGAGGATAGATGGTAACAAAAGGTACTATTTGAGTGATTCAAAGGCTTTTTGATAATCACTATTCCATTTGAAAGAGACATCCTTCTTTAGAAGGTGATGGAAAGGTTGGCATCAATCTGAAAGCTTAGAAATGAAATGATGAATGGATTGAATCTTTATCTACAGGCTATGGAGTTGCTTAAGGTTGGTAGGAGGAGGCATATCTAAGATTGCTTTGACCTTAGCAGGGTCTACTTTGATTCCTTGAGGAGAGATGATAAAGCCAAGAAGATTTCCTGAAAGGACCCCAAAAACACATTTCTTGGGGTTGAGTCTGACATGGAAATGGATTAAGCATTCAAAGATAGTGTCGATAAAATTCAGATGATCTTTACAAGATTTGGATTTTCCTAAGAGATCATCAACATAGTCTTCTATGATGGTGTGGATGAGGTCACGGCTCGCTATTAGGTTACACCAATGTTCTTTAACCTAAAAGGCATGAATCTGTAGCAATAATTTCTCCAAGGGGTGGTAAAGGTGGTTTTATGTTGATCTTTAGGAGCAATCAAGATTTGATTATAACCCAAAAACCTATCCATGAGAGATAACATCTCATGGTCAAATGTAAGATCAACAACCTGGTCAATACTAGGTAGAGGAAAATTATCATTGGGGCAAGTAAGGTTAAGGTCATGAAAGTCCACACAAATGTATAGACCCTTAGTGGTTTTGGTGATAGGTATGATATTTGAGACCCATTGGGGGTAGTCAATGGGTTGAATGAAGTTTACATATAGATGTTGAAGCTCTTTTTTTATGATAAGGGCTATGTGAGCATGCATGCATCGAAGTTTCTATTTAATAGGCTTGGCATCATAATGAGTGACTATGTTATGGGTAGTAATGGTGGGACAATACCAGGCATATCATTGTAAGACCAAGCGAATGCTATACTACAGTCTTGGAGGAAAGAAGAGAAGTCTTGAAGTTCTTCAACATTCAGTGATTGGCCTAATTTGACAATGCGAGGGTTATCTATAGTGCCTAAGTTGATATTCATGGTGGATTCATTCAACATGGTCGAGGATTTAGGAGGAAGGGATTTATGGATTGAATAATCAAGGCACCAAGGTAGGTAGGAATAGAATCATCGTCTTGATGTTAGATGGTTTTGATGGTAAGAGAATTGTTTTCTACCATTTCAAGATGGATGAGAGGAAGGGTTTGAATTTGTCCATCCTTTTGATAGGTTAGGGGGCCTAAACTAATGGTGTTGATAAAAAAAATTAAGATGAATGATATTAAAATACTCAGACTTCGAAGGAGGTTGGGTTGGTGAGGAGGGGATGTCTTCCTTGGTGGCGTCAATAGGTTTGGTTGAATTGGTGGGTTCTTCAGGTGGTACAAACTTAAGGCCAAATGACTCATGAGGTTTTTGGGTTTTGATCAAAGGTAACTCATGAGGTCCTTTTTCATATCGACCAAGGTTAAATCCCTTCTAAGCACACCTATGAAGGTATAATTTAGTTAATGTTACTTTGTCAAAGTAGGAAAAGTTAGAGGTAAATGGTCGGATGGAAGAGGTAGTGGTGAGAGCAAGAAGTGGCTGATCAAGTCCCCCATAAATGAAGTTCATTTGATGGTTGAGGGGACTAAAAGGGATGATGATTCTAATATTAAGGTTGTAGGAAGGGTCATGTTTAAGGTTCCCATATTCTTGAGGAGTAGGGAAAGCATCCAATGCTAGAAGGTGATACTCCCCTAATGAGAATCATTGGAGCATAGATTCCAAGGGTCCTCTATGGGGATCTGTGAAGAAGGGATGGACAATCTAGTTGACATTTCATCAATGGTTAGCAATTGGGATGTAACTTTTGAAGGTGAATTAGATGGGTGTATGTGGACATTGTTTGGATGATAGTTCATGTTGCATGTTGAGAAAGGGTTTGGGTCTACTTTGATATTGACGACCTAGCACTCATTCTCAAACTTAATACATCGATGGAGGGTAGAGGAAACACATTATATAGAGTGAATGCAAGGTCATCCCAATAAGATGTATTGGAATTCTCTTTCCACCACATAGAAGAGTTTAAGGAGTGTGCAGGGTCCTACATGGACATGAAGGATGATGATTCTCAAGGTAGTGGCCATAGTGTCATTAAAGGATCAAAGTACCACTGTGGATTTTGACATGATATTGTCTGGTAAGTTGAGTTGGTTATAAGAATAAGAGGATATGATGTTAATTCTAGCTCCCCCATCAATCATTACCCTTTTGACATGGTTTTGGTTGATGTAAGCGATAATAAAGAGTGAGGGATCTAGGTCCTCAGGGTGGATGAAAGGTATTTCTAAATTCTTAAAGGTGACAAGATTGGAAGTTTGGAGGGCACCAGCAAATGCGACTAGAGGTTGAGGGTCATTGGGATGGACCTCAATGAATTGTAAGGCCTCTATGATTGCTTGGTGATGATGGGGAGAAGTAAAAATAAACTCATACAAGCACATTTTTATTGAGGTTTGGTGAAGTTTCTTAAGGATAGCTTTCTAGATAGATATTGCATATCGGTTGGGGTATGAAGGTTTAGATTGGGGGGCACGTAAGATAGATACCTTAGCTTTGCTTGAAGATGGAGATGGTTGGGTGTGGTTCATTTGGGAATTTGAAGAGGGGTATGTCCAAGGAATGGACACCTTAGCCTTCCCTTTATCCTTTTGTTATGATCTAGTGACCACGTTGATAGTGTGGATAGAAGGAGAGAGTGAGGTAGTAGAGTGGTTAGACTCATCTTCATTCTTAGGTGAGAGTGGAGGAGTGGGTAAGCATTGGGTAGCTATGGTTGTTGTTTAGGTTGGTATGGATCACACATGAGGTTTGTTTGTTAATAGATCATCCTCATCGTAAAGGCAATAGATGAGATTTTGGAGAGCTTTACAATTCTCTATATCATGTTCGGGTGTCTTGTGGTATAAACAAATCAAATTGTTATTAAATAGTGATGGTTTGGGGTATGAGGAGTCAAAGGGTTTGATGGGTGGTAAGCTCAAGGAAGAGGTTTGTAATAACCATTGGAGAATTGTTAGGTAATACTCAATTAAGGGTGGTAAAGGTTTAGTAGTTTTTGTTTTGGGTGTTGAGGTAGAAGGTTGTTTAGAAGTAGGTTTGGTGATAGATGTCTTAGGTAAGGTGGTATGTTTGGTTGATGGTTTTGGTTTAGGTAATATGGTCAATGAGATAGAGGTGGAGGATGGTAAGGTAGGAAATTTAGGTATTGTTGGTGTAGGAAAGAGAGGTGTGTTAGGAAGTAAGTGTGAAGGTGTAACCAACAGAGGTGGTGGGGTTTTGGTAAAAATAATGGGCTTCATGCTCAAGGTAGAGAGATGGGGACCCAAAATGGAGGGCAAAGTTGAGGGAGGTAAAATTGGAGGATTTAGGTTTTTGGGTGGTTTTACCTCTTTGTTTGCTTTAGTTGTTGGTTTTGGAAGGGGTTTGGTTACTTTAGTTGTCTTGGTGGGTTTAGGTGTTTTAAGGTTGGTTAATTTGAAGGTTGTTTTTGCTGGTTGGATGGAGGTTTCGATTAGTTTAAAAGGGCTAGGTTGGTCCACCAAAGAAGGGGTTAGAGTTTCTAGTTTGGTTCCCTTACCCTTGTCTAGGTTTTTGATGAAAGGCTTCGAAATTAGAGGTTTAGTGGGTAAAGTTATCTTTTCTTATGAGATAGCTTTCAAAGATGGAATGGATGGTTCTCTAATAGGGGAGCTAGGTGTGGTATCCTTTGTCGAAGGTGTGGATATGGTTACTTTAACTATTTGGATGTCCAAAAGGGTCGAAGGTAAATCTACTATTTCAATAAGCAAAGGAGGATTCATAGATTAATAAACAACTTTTTTATTAGTGAATGTGTCAAGAACCATGTTAACGGTATGGGTGTCAAGACAGCATTTGATATTGTTACTCTCATTTTTGGTGGGAGTGTGGTTTGGAAAAGGTTGCCTAAATATGTCAAGGGCTTGGTTGGGTGGTGCATTGGGGTTGTCCAATATAAGCTCCCCCTTGTCAATGAGGGATTGGATAAGGTATTTGAAGGTATTACACCTATTGATATCATATCCTATGACTCGATGAAAGGCATAATAGTCATTTTTATTATACCAACCTAGCACGGGGTGAGAAGCATCAAACTATTGAGGTGGTTTAATTGGTGTAAGTTGGATGATATTAGCTTTTAATAAATTTTTCAAAATAGAAGAATAGGGTTCTCCAAGTAAAGTTAATTAATTCTAGTTGTTTCAAGTATGGTTCCTTGTGTTTTGGTTTGAAAAATTATAAGAGTTGGAGGTTTGGTTCCTCGGGTTTTATTGGTTGGTAGATAGTGGAGGTGCAGCTTTGAGGATAATAGCATTGTCAGTTGCTTTGTTTTTGGTGTTGAAATTGGTTTGGTGGTTTGGTTTGGAAAAAGAGGACTTGTTAGGATTGTAAGTTGAGTTCTTGTTCTTAAACTCTAACTTTCCTTCATCAATGGCTCTATTCTCTAGTTTGTGAGCCATAGTAAAACCTTCATCAAATGTATGAAAGCTTTGAACACGTAATGTGGATAAGATATTCTTGGCACATGCCTGAGTAAAGAGATCTATAAATTCGACTTGAGGCAATAAAAAAGAAAGTTGGCTAATTAGGTTCCTCAAATGAGCCACAAAATTGACAATAGACTCATCCTCAAATTTTCAAATGGAGTAGAGGTTGATAATAGAAACTGTCTTGGATATATTGATCGAAAAGTGATCCAAGAAGTTTTGGGCTAGTTGGTTGAAAGAGAAGATGGAATGTTTGGGTATGGCACTATGCCAATTCAATGTTGGTCTGGATAATGACATAGGAAAGGTATGAAGGAGAAGAGTGTCATTATGGGTGATCAAGAAGCATGAATGCTTAAATGCTCTTAAATGTTGTTGAGTGTCTTCCTTACTGTTAAACTTGGTAAATTTTTTAAGTTCCCACTAGGCCAGATAAGGTCTAATAGAGACCAAAGGGTGAATATGCTCATACAAATTTGATCATAAGATAATAGATTATGGGCTTTAGAGATGGATGACTCAAGGGTAGTTATCTTGTCCATGATCATCTTCATGAAGTCTGTTCGGCGTTGAGCACCTAGAAGGTTGTAGGATGCATATTGAGATGGTGGTTGAGAAATATGTTGATAGTGGGTAGAAGGTTGTGGGGTTTCCACATATTGGTATGTGGATGCCAATGGTTGGATAGAAGGGATATATTAGTATGTGGATGTCAATAGTTGGGTAGGGTTGGGCGGTTGGGTAGCGAGCATGTGCCCTTGTGAATTATGGAGATAACTAAAGGTTTCTTGTTGGGTAGGATTGGTAGTTGGGTTAGTGGAAATGGAAGGGAAGTGATCTTTGTACTAATCGATAGTAACATGGAGGGTATAGACACCACAAGGATTTGAAGCAGAGTAGTGTTTGATGGGTTATACTTAACTAGAGGGATATGGATAGTAATATAGGTAAGCTTTATTATTTTAAAGGAGTGACTATTAGGTAGTATGAGGGTAGTGGTAGTTTGGTTTGGTTGATTTAAAGTGGTAACCTCAAGGGGGTTGTTGGTCGATGATAGGGCTTGGGTAACTAAAGTTTGAGTAGTTCATGTGGTAGTGGACGTACTCTCTATGAGGTGGAGAGGCATGCCATAAGGCAAATCTATGGGTGAGATCAAAACTAGGATTTGGTAAGACATAGTTCTAAGGTAATGTTGTAAGACTACGTGATTGTTGTTTAGGAAAGTGTAAAAATTCACATCTCTTGGGATTATTTGAATAAGATTTTTTGAAGAGTGAGTGGAGTCCATGGGTTCAGAAATGTGTTCCATCGATGGAGAGGTGGAAAAGGTTGGTTTATTTGGTGACAAGTTTTATTCCTCAAGGCCCCTTCGTTTTTGGTGAGTAAGAACCATATGAGAAAATGGGAAAGGAATGATATGATCTCACACCTCAAAACAAAGAGAAATCAAAAAAATATTCAAGAAAAATAATGTATTCACTAAGAGGCATTAAGTCCTAGGATTCTTTGTAATCTCTCTTTTGGCTTATGCCTTAGAAAAGTGTGAATAATAAATTTTGAATAGGTCCTAAAAATCAATCTATGTTTGGTTTCATGTTGTGTGTAGGTGCTCAAAAAGAAGTTTTTATTATATCGAGTACGTGGCTTGATACTTGTGGCTTGCTTCCCTCACATCACAATCACGTAGCCAGTGCAGGTGCTTAGCCTATATACTATTTATTTAGAGTTTATACTCAACCAGAGAGCTGAGTTGGTTATCCCCTCGATGATTAAATCTAAGTACAATAATTAGAAAAGGGTAAGGTGATCTAGTAGGTGATGAAATCTTAATCGAGCCTTGTCTAAAGTGTGTTTGATATTTGTTTTAGTTTAATTGGTCTAGTTTGTGTAACATTTATGCACTACGGTTAATTTTCTTTGCTTAAATTAAACTAGATGAGCTAATTAAACAAGCAAGCAAACTATGTATGCAAGTTAATTTTAATCCCAAATGATTTTTTTTTTAAATTTCTTTTAATGAGTACAAACTAAATGCAACCTAAGTGAAATATGATAATGCAATTCCTAATCATATGATGATTACTTTTGATTTTCCCTTTTAGAACTGCAAGAAAATAAGATTTAACTCTTTCTAAAAAAATAAAATGCAAGAAAGAACACTTAGTGTGTATAGAATGCAACTAAATAATTTTTTTAATAATGAAACTAAATAAAAATTTTACTAATGCAACTCTAAATGTCTTAAAAAAACTAATAAACCCAAGAAAACTCAAGGGTCTCATTAGACGTGCCAAAATATTTCTATCTAATTTTTACTTTTTTCTTAGTTTTGGAAAGAAATAAACTAGTTAAGAGGGTGTGTAGCAAAACCCTGTTAAAAGATGTGCACATTGTATCCAAGTGATTATGGAGATCTCCTCTTTGGCTTGGGAGGATGATCTGAGAATAAGAAAACAATACCATAAAACTTGTTTGTTAGACAAGTAGGAAGGTGGATTGCCTAGCATGAACTAGATCCTAGAAGCGAAAGCTTTCTAGGAAGCTGTCAATCCACCTGCTTTAAACACTTAAGTTGATAAATGAAAATAAAAATATTTTGCATAAAATAACAACAAACTAAAACTAAAAATAATAAATAACTTAAAATAAAATAAATAAGTTAAATGGTTTGCGAAAATAATGACTAGATAAATCAAGTAGTGCTGAAAATTGGTTAAGGTCAAATGGTGGTTTTTGATTTGGTTTGTGACAAGGGTCAAAAAAAATGATAAGGTTTTGGTTGAGTTGGTAAATGATTAAATAGGTAAATGATAGTCAAGAAATTGAGGATAAATGGTAAAAGGGATTATGAGGTCAAGAGGTCAAGATGACAAAGAGGCAAAAGGGGTAAATGGTCAAGATGGTAAGAAAGAGGTAAAAGGTGAATGGGTGAATGGAAAAAGAAGTGAATGGATAAGAGGTTGAAGGGATAAAGGGATTAAAACATAATATATTAAGGGGCTAAAGGTGTGAGGTCAAGAAAATAAGTAGACCAATACATGAAAGAATTGAAATACAAGAAAGCAAACAAATGTTACCTTGATGCTTGATGAAGATGGTTGATGAAGATGTTGTTGTTGATGGAGATTGAGGCAATTTTGGCAGAGTCTGACTACTTGATGCTCTTTTCCTCCAATATGAGTGACCTCCTTGATGATTGACTAACCTATAATATGAAAGCTTCTAACCAAAATCCAACTTAACCTTTGGTGAAGGAGAAGGGGATATTTATAGTATTTGTTGTGAAGAATCATGCCAAAAGAGGGAATAGTAGAAGTATGGCACTATTTTTCAAGTGGACTCATAAATGACAAAGAGGATAAGGATGGTGGGATTCCCACTTTGTTGGTTTATCTCCCACCTTGCACGTGAATCCAATTTCGAGTGGGAATTATGCACATGGGCTCAAATGAGGCCAAAGGACATTTCACCAAGCTAATTTATTTTTTGGCTAAGTGCCCCATGAATTTTGGCACCATTCTCCATGTGGGTGCATGAGTGGTCATAAAAGACAAGGGGGTGAGATTCCCACTTAACCTATAGGTCTCCCACTTGGTTGGTTTGTCTCTTAACTTGCTAAAGAGTCCAAAATGGAGAGGGAATCATGCACATGGGTTGATATGGGTCCAAAATATCTTCCACCACTCACGTCTTTTGGCTAAGTAACCCATGAATTTTGGCATCATCCTCCATGCATGAGGACAAAAACACATGTTGAATAATGGTCCCATGGAGAAAAATATGCCATACTTCCAAGGAGGGACCCTTTAGTGCTTAATGGTGTCATTAGGTACCTTGGAGGCGAGTCTTAGGTGGGGTATGATGTCCCACCTCAAGCCACCTCACTTTCAAGCGATGTCACTTGCCATATCACCTTCCATGTTACTTGTCATGTCATCATGAATAGTGATAGTGGGTCCCATGGTGAATAGTGAGTAGTACTTTTGAATAGTGCTTTCAAATAGTACTTTTTAATAGTGCTTTCAAATAGTACTATGTGAATAGGAGAATAGTGATTTGGCTAGGTTAAGAGAGTTTGGTTAAGGTTTAAGAAGGTTTTAGGGGATTTCGGGGTATTCAGTCATTGAAAATTGTAAGTGTGTAGTTTTCTAGTGTCTATAGAGGAGATTCTCCTAGCCAATAGTTTAGCTAGGATTTTGTAAGAAACAATTAGAAGAGTAATTGTCCTCCAGTTTCTAACCTAAGTTTGGTCCCCATCCTTGGGGATAAGCTTGATGATCCCTCTATTGATCCAAAGACCCAACCTCAAAAACGTCTTCTAAAATGTAAAGACAATCATGTGCAATCCACTCCTTATTGGTCTTATAGAACTTAGCAAGGAAACCATCAATCCCTAGGGTTTTATCATCCTTCAAGGGATTAACGGTTATTTTCACCTCATCTAGGGAAATCTCACCATCAAGGAATGCATATTTCTATTTGGAAACTTTCTTTAGAATACACCGAGTGCACAACTTCCTATTACGTTCAATTTGAGGATTGGAACCATCAGACGTAGAGAGACTAGAGTAGCAAGATAAAAGGATTTTTTCATCTCAGTTGGGTCACTAGAAACAAACCCACCACGATAAATCATGGTGATCTTTTGTCTTCAATGTTTCATTTTTTCAAAAATGAAAAAAGAACTTGGACCCTTTATCCCCCAACTTAATTTAGTTTAATCTTGAATGAATCTAAGCTCATTTGGCTATATACAATTGGTGTTGCCTTGTCTGATGCTTGAGAACAAACAAATTGTCTAAAAGGATGCCATTTTTAGGATCATTATGTAAGGCATTTTTCAAAAATAATTCATAAATAATAAATCTTTCCTAAATATCTTGAGCAACCTTCCTTCTCCACTTGGCCTTGAACTGGCCATAGCTTCTAGAAAATTTTTAACTTAAATCCATATTATTATTCCATTTATCAATATTGGAAGAGGAACCATCAAGAAGTTTACCAATACTACAGGAGGTACATATCCCCTCTCTATAGTCAAGATCATTCAATAAGGACACACTAAGCTTATAAAGACCTTTCTAGTCAGAGACACCCTTATCCATTTCAGTGTTCATAGAGACATTAATTTCAATGAGGTAGTGGTCAGAAATGGTAAAGGGGAGAACATTCATAGAATTTACATTATCCCCTTGATCAATATTGAATACACCCTTATTCAGATAAACTCTATCCAGTTTAGAATAAACTCTTTTATGTTTGACCTGTTTATTGCACCATGTGAACCAAATTCCTTTGTTTTTCCTCCTGCCTTTATTTAGAGGGTCAGATATCTTATGAATACGCTTGAGTTTATACCAAAAAATAGTTGACTACCTTTCCAAGCCTACGGTTCACCTCCTTGCTTGTCCTCTTTATCTTCAACCTTATTGAAATCCCCTACAATAATCCACAAAACATCTTTTAGATTAGACACAAGCCAGTTTCAAAAATCAGATCTTTCCCTATAGTCATTCAGAGCATAGACATTGCAAACCCCAAAAATTTAATTGTTTATTTTGATAAGAATCCACAAGGCTGTGTGACACAAGGATAAGCCATGATTAGAAACAAACTCAGCCCAACCAAGATTAACAAGAATCGAAGCCCCACATTTCCCTCTATTGTGACTAGTAGAGAAATTCCTTCTTTAAATTCCTAAATTGTTTAACAATAGACTTACAGTCAAGGGATTCAAGCCCCCTAACATTCCAACTGATAATCTTCATAAACACCAGAAGAGGTTGGTCTATTTATGCAGATTTGAGGGCTTATGCCCTCTTTTACTATGATAACACATCATGCACCATTGAGGCATCTTCTTTTATTTTGCTTTCTTTGTTTCATCATCAACACACCCTTGAGACTCACTCTTGGGCTTCTTAAAATCCTCACCTAAAAAAGGATCCTTGGAAGGGGTTGGAATTGGTCTCCATTTTCAACCTCTTAGCACCACCTTTATGTTTCCCAAACATAAAAGAGTGAAGACTCTGGAGGGTAGGGAGTCCAACTCAGCAATAGAATTATTAGCTAAAGTCTCAAAGGCAGGGGATGGGGAAACCACCATGGGAACCAACTCATCACTTGTTGGTTTAGGTCTCGGGTCAACAAGGGACTCAATGGCATAGGTTAAAAACCTAGGTGGGTTAGCCAAAATAACTATATAGTCTTTTGATGGTCCCTTTAAATAAGGGAGCAACATCTTTATGAGCTTCAAAATGATTTTCCTTAGGTACATAGGTCTCAAGATCAAGAACAGATGATAAATTGATACTTTTAGATACTTTACTACCAATAGACAAACAAGAGAAAATAGAAACCAAACTAGCATTATTATTCGTACTCAAAGGAGGGATAACTTCTAAAGGGTGAGCAGCGCTAACATCAACCTCTAAAATCTTAGTATCATTCCTTTTCACTTGCTCTACATATAGTGTTATGCCTTTATTAGGGTCAATTTCAAAATAGGGTTTATCTCTCATAACAACTTCAGCGATAGATATAGACCTCAAATTGATAATATTATCATAGTTGGCTTGTTAAGGCCCATTCTATTCATCGCTATTCAAGTTCTGAAATTTTTCAAAAGGGAGCAAATTATTTTAAGGTGTCCATCTTTTTTTTCAAAAAAAAACATGATTGAGGTCCCCCAAACCCTTGATGGAACATGTCAATAATTCACTAATATTAAAAATTAGGGTTTCTAGGCTCTAGTGGTTCCAAGAAAATCAAGACTCTGGCATGTATATGAGCTAAAGACCTTCTAGTGTCTTCCATTCTTAAGATTTCATCTATTGGTTTGAGAGCTTGTGGTAAAAAGTTCCATAGCTATATAGGAACATCTTCTATATCAACCCATCTAGGTGAAGATTTAAAAACAATATCATTACAATCCATAGTAGGGCTCGAAGGGATAGCCTTAAACATCGACTGACCAACATTCCATAAGGGCTTACTAATAACACAATCTTTGCATATTAGAATTTTTTAACAAAATCATGAAAACCCCCTTTTGGAACATTCTGTAAACATTGATATAAATACCCATTTTTTCCCTAAATAGAGTTTAAGCCAATTATCAAAAAACATTATGGAGGGCAAAGAATTTCTATTAAAAAAATAAAAAAAAATCTGACCTTTTTTAAATGGGTTTCTTCCAACTTCAAATCTTTAACCATAGACTCTCTATGAAATAAAGTTGGAGTTTTCCCTAGTCAAGAGGGATTACCATCTTTTGTTGGACATTGCTCATCGTTTCCTTCCCTACGTGATTTGTGGCCATTGAGGACAAATTTTACACCCTTTGAATGCTTCAAAGTCTCCTCTTATTGAAAAATATCGTTGAACAATTTCTTACATGCCCCTTCTTTCCCTTCATTCCCATCAACCAAATCCTCAACAATGTTCGTACCATAGCAACTTTCAAAAGTGTTCAATTCATCGTTGGGCTCATTAAGACTACCATCATCCAAAACCTTCACACACGCAGCAACATCAATTTTGTGTTAGGGTGTGGAGCTAAAAGCTTCACCCGGATGCAAACATGGAGGTTGCTGAGTGTCACAGCTGCTGACGTCGATCAGGCCAACCGACGTCGGTCAGTGGTGGACAGGTAGCAACCGACATTGATCAGGGGTTGGCTGACATCGGTCACCTCTAGACAGACAGGGATCGATGTCGGTCACTTGTGCATTCTAGAACTGTTTGTTGCACGAACAATTAGTTTGTTGAACGGCCAGTTTGCATGTAAAGACTAATTTTAGTCTTGGAGCTGCAAATTTAATTATTGTAATTAGATGTCTAATTATTATTTGCATGAGATCTATATAATAGACTCATGGGCTGTATTGTAAAGTGTGCTAGATAGAGAGAGCAAAGTTAGCTCCTTCAGAGGGAAGAGAGCAAGGTTAGCTCCTCATAGTGCCATAGTGCCAAGTGTGTATGATCAGGGAGATCTACGGGAGAGCAAGATCTGGTAAAAGATCCACAGGGGTGCTGGTGTGTATGATCTCGATCGGCAAGTGTGCAAGGCCAGGTTGATATATGGTGTAGCAAGATCATGTTAGATCTACATGGTAAGTAAGATCAGTTTGATTTGCAGGTTGTTGCAAGTTCATGGGAGATCTACTTGGAGTGCGTTGTGTATTCGAACTTGAGTATGTGTGTATACTCGGTAGTACTGGCAGTAGTGATACTGACTGGTGGAAGTGAACAACTCTGTGTTTGAGTTGTTTTTTGTGACCGTGATTGAGAGAGAGAACTCTTGAAATAAAATTATTGGGAGCCCTAGAGGTGTGGGAAGCCTCATAGGTGTGAAAAAGATTGTGGCATCTTCTTTGTTGTATTTCCTTCTGGAAGAGTATTAATACAATTGGGTATTGTCTCTCATATTCTGTGTTATTTCTGAATTTCTTTTTACTTATTACTTCTGGTTAAATTCCGTGTTTAGTTGCTTATACAAAAGTAATCAACTATGCTCTTCAAGAACAGGGGGTCCTGACAAATTGGTATCAGAGCTAGGATCAACTAACAAGTGGTCAGAGCTTGTTAAGTGTTTGTTGATTACAGGTCACTCTCAAGGATTTATGATTGAGTGAGAGTATAGCAATGGCAAAAGAAAGTATGGAGGAATTCAAAAGCAAGAATAATCAATTACAGAGTTATGGAAAGAAAGAGCAGGTAAAGAAAGATTGCTGGTTGATAGAAGATCAGCATGAAAAAAATAAAGTAGCATGTGTTGCAGGTATTATTGCACTGGTTGTTCTTTTATGTTCTTTGGATAAAGTAGAATCTTGGTTTATAGATTTTGTTGCCTCTTTCCATGCAGCCCCAAATAGAGTATTTTTTCATGTTAAGGTCCATGGAGACTTTGAAAAGATTTATTTAGGGGTTGGTGAGCCTTGTCAAATTGTTGGAAAAGGTGAAGTGCGGCTGAAATTACAGACAGCCAACACATGGTTGTTGAAGGATGTCATGTAGGTCTCAATCTTGAAGAGGAGGCTAATTTCTTCAAAAAAATTAGGTGATGAGAGATGCACAGTAACTCTCACAACAGATGCACTTGAATTAGCAAGGGGTAAGAAAGTAGGTACTCTTTATCTATCTACTTATATTATTGATTCTCCTTTTGTTGCGAAGATGTGGCTTTGTAGGCTTGGTCACATGAGCAAGAAGGAGATGCATATTCTTAAGCGAAAGTCAAATGTCTTTGACAAACTTAAGAACTGAAAAGCCTTAGTGTTCATGGAAGAGATGATGGACAGAGATCAGTGGAGAGAACTGAATAACTCTGAGCAGGACAATTTGAACAGGGTTTTGATCCAAAGTGAGCTCGCAGGTAAAAATTCATCACTCACAGAAAAACATAGTTATCGGCGTCGGTCAGGGGGAATTGACATCGAATAGACAAGTACCGACGTTGATCATGTGCAGACAGACAAAGTCGGTGGTGTTAGGCAGATGGCTACTGGCGTCGGTCAGGGAACCGACGTCGGTGACCAGGAGGACACCAACGTCAGTCAAGAAACTGGCGTCGACAATCATGTGGATTCGACATCGATCGGGTACAGACCAGGGTCGACCAGGAAATAGATTTTAGGTGGACAACAAGCTGTCAAAGAGTCTCAAATGCCCAAATGGAGGACTGAAAGAGTAAGTAAGCCTCAAATTTTTTATTCCCCTTCTTTATACTTGTTGCTCATTGTAGAGTAGGTAGGATCCAAGAAACAGTGGGAGCATGCATGAATGAAGAATTTGATTCCTAAGATGCAGAACCAAATGGGAGATTTGGTAGAGTTTCCAGCTGAAAAAAAAGCACTGAAAGATGAATGGATTCCTTGGTTAAAGAAGATAGAGGATGGACACATGAGACAGAAGGCCAAGTCATATGGTCTTGAGGACGCTGTAGGACAGTGGTACAGGTTTGATAGGTGTATGACAAAGCATGGCTTTAGTCAATGTCATTGTAACCATTGTGTTTACTTTATCAGGTTGGATAGTGGTCGCGACATTATCTTGTTACTGTATGTTATGTGTATGTTGGTTGCAGGGTCACACATGCAGGGAGTTGCTGAACTAAAGGTAAAGTTAGTTCAGTGGTATGTCATGAAGGTTTTGGGAGCAGTGAAATTCTTTGGCATGAGTTTTCTTAGAGATAGGAAAGATCACAGGGTGATGTTGTCTCAGGATGATTGTATGGATAAGGTAGTGGCGTGGTTCAAGATGCGGGATGCAGAACCAGTTTGCACACCTATGGATGGACAATTCACATAATAGTGTCTCAATTCACATGATGAGGTTAAGTACATGTGTACTAGACCTGAGTTTGCCCCAGTAGTAGGTGTTTTCAGTAAGTTCATAGTCAATTTGAGAAAGAAGCACTGGAGAGCAGTTCAGTGGGTTCTCAGGTATCTAAGATGGACCAGCAGTAGGGATTCATGCTATGCAAGGTCAGGGACTTCTCTACATAGGTATGTAGGTTCGGATGTGGTAGGTTACTTGGATGACAGGAGGAGCATCACAGGTTTTGTGGTGGTTGGTCTTCAAAGTTGAGCTTGAAGAGGGATACAAGCTAAAAAACAAATTAGGTGAAGTACAGGGACAGGTGCAGCTGTTTATCTCCAAGTGAGAGATTGTTAGGGTGTGGAGCTAAAAGCTTCACCCAGATGCAAACATGGAGGTTGTTGAGTGTCACAGTCTTCGACGTCGATCAGGCCAATCGACGTCGATTAGTGGTGGACAGATAGCAACTGACATCAGTCAAGAGTCGGCCGACGTCAGTCACCTCCAGACAGACAGGGACCGACGTCGGTCGCTTGTGCATTCTAGAACTATTTGTTGCATAAACAGTTAGTTTGTTGAACTGCCAGTTTGCATGTAAAGACTAATTTTAGTCTTGGAGCTGCAGATCTAATTATTGTAATTAGATGTCTAATTATTATTTGCATGAGATCTATATAATAGACTCATGGGCTATATTGTAAAGTGTGCTAGATAGAGAGAGCAAGGTTAGCTCCTTCAGAGGGAAGAGAGCAAGGTTAGCTCCTCATAGTGCCACAGTGCCAAGTGTGTATGATCAGGGAGATTTACGAGAGAGCAAGATCTGGTAGAAGATCCACAGGGGTGCTGGTGTGTATGATCTCGATCGGCAAGTGTGCAAGGCCAAGTTGATCTGCGGTGTAGCAAGATCATGTTAGATCTACATGGTAAGTAAGATCGGTTTGATTTGCAAGTTGTTGCAAGTTCATGGGAGATCTACTTGGAGTGCGTTGTGTACTCAGACTTGAGTATGTGTGTATACTTGGTGGTACTGACAGTAGTGATACTGATTGGTGGAGGTGAACAACAACTCTGTGTTTGAATTGTTTGTTGTGATCATGATTGAGAGAGAGAACTCTTGAAGGAGAATTACTGGGAGCCCTAGAGGTGTGGGAAGCCTCATAGGTGTGAAGAAGATTGTGGCATCTTCTTTGTTGTATTTCCTTCTAGAAGAGTATTAATACAATTGGGTATTGTCTTTCATATTCTGTGTTATTTTTGAATTTCTTGTTACTTATTACTTTTGGTTAAATTCCGTGTTTAGTTGCTTATACAAAAGTAATCAATTGTGCTCTTCAAGAGCAGGGGGTCCTGACATTTTGAACGCCTCCATAAACCTCTGAAAATAAATACATAGATGACCAACTTTCTCTAAAATCCTCAAGGCTCAGGAAACAAGGACTGTCAGGCCGGCATAGCAGAGGAAAAAGAAAAAAAAAACAAGAAATAAAAATAAAGAGAAACCAAATAAATAAGCCACCAAAGCCTAAACAAAAACACCCCATATTAGCACAAGGCTCACCAAGGGAAAGAGATGACCCAACCAAAGAAGCAAAGGGGACCAAGGAAGCAAAGAAACAAGAAAGAAAGCTTGAAACTCCTTCAATGGAGGATGACTCTTCATCTCCCCATTTGTAGATCTCCAAAACTCTTTTTTCTTCAATGAACAATCCTCAAATGTGATCTTTTGAAAATTATTTAAGCCATGTACTCAATATTCCTCATTTCAATAAGCAAGACATCATTAATAGAATAATCACACTAGTCCAACCATATTAACAATACTCTATATCCATAAACAATGATAACAATATCAACAACAATAGTCTTGTCCATTACTTAACAAATCATGATTACAAGGTGCTTGATGGCATGACCAATGTCACAAACTATATTTTACTCTCTTCATTTAAACAACATTTCTATTCTTCCCCATAACTCTGTCAACAATTCAGCATGTCTCCTATGACTGAACTCTCCTCAGAGTTATGTCAACAATTCAGCTGTGTTTTCCTACTAGTTCATCAACTCTCTTCTCCTTATTAGGGGTCTGCCTTTTATAGGCTTCCAAAAGCCTCTATGTGTCAGTAGGTAGCTCAACTGCCATCAATCATCAATTATTGTGATTTCTACCAAATTGGCAATTAATGCAATGGTCCCCTCGAGGTCAACTACCTCATCGTTTGTTGTTGCTTAATTTTCCTATCACAAGCTAAATATATGTTATCACTTTCATTATTTATCCATTAATTACACTGACTTGGATAGGTCTCACATTGACACACAATCACTTCCATCATTTCCCTAACTACATTTTTGAGTACACACACATGGATTGGTTATGTCGATGTGCCCTAGACTCTACTTCCTTGAGGATATGACGTCAGTCTCTAGCTACATATGTTATGTGTGCTTACGTAGATTGGTCCCAATCGGTGCACACCATGCTTTGAGACTTTAAGGTACTACCCCTATGCTGGACTTGGTCATAAATAACAAAGTTAGTCAAACCTAGGGGTTGATAAGATATATTTTCCATCATGGCATGCTTCAATAACATGTAAGAAGACAAGTGATTCCACACGTTGAAAAAAAAATCACACCTAATTTTACGTAAAACTTGATGGAAAAAAGGACAACAATTAGACATGTTGCATATTTTATGTAAAATAACTCTATGAACAAAAGTACAACAATTAGACCTTTCCAAATTTTGTATGGTTGTAGCCCAAGAGGGGTTTGTGAGCTGAGAAATACTATAGATATGATGAGAAGAAGTGTTGAAGTATATGACTATACAACTATTATGCATGATTTGTGATTCACACCACGGGGCTCTGGACCAAGTGTGTTCAAGATAATCGAGTTTGGTTGTGTAGAGTGAATGCATGGATATGTATTCAAACACACATTAAATGGAGCAGAAGTCTTACTTGCAAGAAATGTAAATTCTATTCAATAATAAAGAATAAGGAAATAGGTGCAATGTGTTATAGTGCATGTGTTACAAAATATATACATGGAGCATGTTATCTATATTATGACTGTGTATTGCATCAACCTGACTGTCTAACTCTTTTTGGCTAGATGTGTATGTTATATATATTTAACATGCATGATTACAAGGGCAGTCACAACAACTATTATAGAGTATAACAAAAGTGGAGTTGACACGTCTCACTCTCCTTGCATGTCGACGATGGGGTTCCCAACTAGGCAGTGACCACTAATTTGGTCACACAATTCCCAGCTATTCACTAACAGTCATGATCTCAAGAACCCTAGTTGATAGCTAACAATGAGCAATCCTGAGATTCTCAGTTGGTCTGGGATCACTAGTCAAGGCACACGGTTGGGATAGGTGACACATGGTTATGCTGAAGTAGGGATTGATTAAACAGGCTAGTCTACGAGTAAATGTTAGTGAGGTGTTTAGGACTATGATCTGTGGAGTGTGCAATGTAATACATAAGTTGTGATCTAAGGCAAACATTGCATGGAAGTCTATAAGTGAGCATAGGAACTGTGTGCATGAGTATGAGCAAGCTTCATGTAGAGGAGTGTGCAAGATTACGTGAGAGGTTTGATTTATGCGCAAGAAAACAAATGAGAATTGTATTCAACTACATAGAGGTTGCACATGGATCATTCACCCTTTCTTGAAGAGTAATGGTCTTCATTACATTGGTGTGTAGTTGAGGAAATTGCACTCAAAGTTGTTGAGAAGTGTATTGTTTAGCTTGATCAGCATATTGTCCAACCTTGACTACTCAGAAAATTTGATGTGTGTCATGATAGGTGCATGTCTATCACTTCGATGATATGGTCCTTCTCTGCAAGACATAAGTGTTTGAGATCCAAATCAGAAGGATGTCGTGTCACTGCTAGCTCAAGAAGTGGTGAAGTGTAAGGCTTCAGAAGTTTCATGTTGAAGATTGGGTGCATGCCCAAGTACAGAGGCAAATCAAGAACGAAGGCATTCTCACCAACTGCATATATAATGGTGTAAGTACCATAGTGCAGAGGCTTGATCTTCCAATGTGGACCTCTGAAGTGTTCCTTCTGAAGGTGTAACAAAAATTTATCACCAACTAAAAATGTATGTGTGTGATGTGCATCATGACACTCCTTGTACTTGTGTGAGAGAGATAATTTGTTGAACCTATTGATGAACAGACTAGATGTGTCATAAAAACTTCTCAGTTTTTTTGCTTCCCATTCCTATGTGCATGACTCAGTGCCAACTGGTGCGTGGTAGGAGATGTATATAGGTGCCAAATATTGAAACCCATGTAGGCATGTTGAATGATGAAAAGCTCTATTGTAGGCATGTTGAATGTAAAAGAGATTGTCATCCTAAATACGAGCATGTGTGTGGTTGTACATTTATAGAACATGAACAAGTGTGCGATTGACCACTTTGATTTTCTCATTTGTTTGTGGATGAAAAGTTGTTGACCAATCCATTTGCATACCTATCAAGTCCCATAATGCTTGCTAAAAGTGACTTGCAAAGCATGGATCTTGATTGGATATGTTGGATGTTGGAATCCAAAAATGAACCCAAACATGGTTGAAGAAAGATTGCACAGTGTTAGTTGTGCTAGTGTCTTTCTTGTAAGCGACCATGATAGCCATCTTGGAAAACCTATCCGCTACAATGAACACATCATATTGGCATCTCATCACAGTTAACCTAGTCATGAAATCCATGATAATAGATTCCCATGGTCTGGATGGAACCAGTAGATGTGTGTAAAGCCCTAGATTCTTATTTTTGGGCTTGGCAATGCAACAAGGAATGCAAGACTTGATGTGGCATCCCACGTCTGTGCACATGTGCAGCTAGAAGATGTGCAACTACAATGTGGTTAGAGACTTTGTCATGCCAAATTGTCCTGAGGTCTTGGCATAATGTGCCTCCCAAATGAGTCATTAGTGAGGTGCGCCACTAGGAACACAAAGATGTTTGAGCTTGTAGAGAAGCTAGTCAAGCAAGTAGAACTCCTAAATGTGTTTACTTTGCACTAGGCTAGTGTAAGTCACTATGAAGTCTTGATCAATTGAGTAGAGGGATGCCTAGTTTGTGAAATTGTGGCCACATTTGTCTAGCACCATGATGAGTGCATGAACCAACAGACGGTTAAGGAAATCTATGGCCTTGTTGTTCTCTCTCTTGTGCTTGATCACAAGATGGAACTGTTGCAGGTAAGTCATCCATTTCATGTGCCATGAATTCTCCAACTTGCTCTACATCTACAAGAACCAAAGTAGCTTGTGATCTGAATGAACAATTGTCTCATTCCCCCGAATGTAGTGGTGTCATTGCTTAATTGCTTGAATAATAACATACAATTTTTTATCATAGGTGGAGTACCTTTGCACCATGTCATTGAACGTCTCTGAGTGGTATGCGATCGGATGTCCATGTTGCATGAGCATTACATCGAGTGCATATTCAGATGCATCGGTGTGAACTTTGAAAGAATGTGCAATGTTGGGCATTACAAGAATATGCATTGCACAAAGATGTTGCTTGAATGCCTCAAAAGCATGTTGTTGCACATGAGTCCAATCAAACTTGGATTTTGCACATGTGATCTGGCTGAGAACCCAAAAGATGTAAGAGAAACTAAGGATGAACCTATGGTAGAAGTTATCAAGTCCAAGAAAACTCCTCAATTCTATGAGATGGCACAAAGTAGGCCAATCTTGGATTACTTTGATCTTCTCTGGATCTAATGGATGTATGCGTGATCAATGATGTAACCCAAGTACTGAATCTACACAATGCCGAATTTACACTTTGCTAAGTTGACCTACAACTTGTGTTGACACAAGGTGTCTAATAGGTGAGAGATGTGCTCCAGATGCTCCTCCCAAATATTATTGAAGATGAGGATGTCATCCAAATAGATGATGATGGAGTTGAGAAAATGCTTAAGTGGATCACCCATCAAGCACAATAAAGTGGATGGCACATTAGTTAGGCCAAAAGGCATGACCAACCATTCATACAATCCTTTCCATGTCTTGAATGTTGTCTTCCAAACATCTTCAGGATGAACTAGAATCTAATAGTACCCTGATTTCAAGTCAATCTTGGTGAATTATTGTGCACCTCAGATCTGGTCCAAAAGGTTGTCAATGCATGGCAGTGGGTACCAATTCTTCACCGTTATTTTGTTGAGTGCATGATAATCTATAAAAAGTCACCAAGACCCATCCTTCTTGGGTGAAAGGACTATCAAACTCCTGTAAGGAGAAGAGCTAGGCCTGATCTTGCTCTAATCTAGGAGCTCTTGTATCTAACACCAAATTTCATCATTCTCCTAAATTGATCTACAATACAAGGGCTACTTGAAAGAGGGGATCCAGGAACCAAATTGATGTGGTGATTTATTGCACAATGCGTTGGAAGGCCTTCAAGCTCTATGAAGACTTCGCTACACTACTCTAGCAACATGTCGAGTTGTTGCTACGATGTTGTGTGAGTGGTGTGTGCTATCAAAGTGTGCTTTGTCTTTTGCACAGGTGTGTCAGGGCAAACCATGAACAACACAAACTTATGCACATGTGAGACAAGTTTGTGGCATTGCTTGGCAAAGATCAAGGTGACTTTGGTTGTGGATGCTGACTCAAAGAGATTGTAGAATCAATTTTGCACACGAATAGTCCAACATTATAGTTTGGCTTGATATGTTATTTCTTGGTCGTAAAAATACGATCTTCCCAACAAGATGTTGCAGACCTCTAGAGGTGCAATGTCCTAAGTGACATTATCCTCCATAGGCTTGACTTTGTATTGAAAAGTGCATTGTTGGTAGACTTGTATATCTTGCCCCTATTGTAGCCACCCCAGAGAATATGGCTTGGAGTGCACAACAATGGTAAGATCAAGGAATTGTGTTATGGATTACGTAATGATATTCTTATGAAGTCCACTATCTATGATGACATGAAGACGTTGACCCTTCACCCAAAACTTGGTGTGGAAGAGACGTTCACATTCCTTAGAGATGCCAATCACAATGGTGTTGGTACTTAGAGAAGAGGCATTTGGATCAATGTTTTACATTGATGTAGCTCTTGATGCAGATTGCACAAGCAAGGATTGTTGTGCACGGCATTCAGAATCATCGTGAGTGGATGAGTGATGGTGATGGCACCACTTATCACCATACTTCTTGCCTTTGTTTAAAGTAGAAGGCATATGAGCCTTCGAATATTGAGCGGTCTTTTGAGGCTGCTCACCTTTGTGAAAAGTGTTTTGCTTCTGCATAGAAGGCTACGATGTGGAATTGTGCAAAGGTTGGCCCTTATGCACTGTGTTAAATGAAGAGGTGAAACAATATTTCATCTGTGCCTTGGCTTCAATCTTGGTGGCATTGTGATATGATTTCCCCAAAGTGTCAGAAGTTAAGAACTCCATCTTTGCACGGATATAAGGTGAGAGTCCGTTGACGTACTTCATCACCTTAGGTTGTTTATTCAAGTTCTCATACTTGTAGTCATGGAATGTGTAAGTTTAGTCTTTCATTCACTGATCCCTGGGTTAAAATGATTGTTGGAACTTCTTGTATTCATCTTCAACGTGTTAGAGAGGGTAGTATTCCTCCTTCAACGCATTGACAAAAGTCTTCCATGATTCGATTGGAACACACTCTTGCGCACATTGTGTACTGAAGGTCTCCCACCAATGAACACCCAGAATAGGCATCTTCAATATGGAAGGTAATCTTCTCAGCATGGGTGAAGCAATTAACTAAGAAGTATGCCTTGAGTTGTTGAATCTAGGCATCCAATGCTTTGGTGTCGATCTTAACTTTGAACAGAGGGATGTCAAGATTGACCTATACTTTGAAGGTGGTTGTTGAAACTGCTGAGGAGTGTACTGTGGAGATGGATGGGAAGGCATTGGGTTGAGATGCATCATCAATTAATGAAACTAACCACAAAAATCAATGTGTTGTGCCTCCAATGCATCGATGATGAGCCTTCCTACTTTTGGGGCTATCTCAAGGTGTTAATGGGTGTCATCCATCTTGCTTTTGCCATGATGTTCTTATGGAATTTCTATAATATAACCGACTATTAAACCTTCTTTCTCTCGTTGTGCTCGTGTGGTTACATGCATAAAATGGAAAAGAGCTTGTGTTCTCATACCAATGATTCGCATTGTAGGGCCAAGGACCAAGTGTGTAGGGGACAACTGAGTTTGGTTGTGCAAAGTGAATGCACAGAGGTGTATTCAAACAGAACAATCAAACACACATTCAATGGAGCAAAAGTCTTAGTTGCAAGAAATGTAACTTCTATTCAATAATAAAAAATAGGGAAAATAAGTACAATATGTTACAGTGCATGTGTTATAGAATAGATATGTGAAGCATGCTATCTATGTTATGATTGTGTGTTGCATCAACCTGATTGTCTAACTCCTAGTTGTATGTTACATATTTAACATACATGATTACTTGAGGGTAGTCACAAGAATTGTTGTAGAGTACAACGAAGGCAGAGTTGACACATCTCACCCTCCTTGCATGCCGATGGCGAAGTTACAACAAGGCAATCACCACTGATTTGGTCACATGATTCCCAACAGTTCACTAATGGTAGTGATCTCGAGAATCCCACCTGACAGATAACAAAGAGCAATCCCAAAATTCTAAGTAGGTCTAAGACCACTAGTCGAGGCACGTGGTTGGCATTGGTCGACGTGGTTATGCTAAAGTGGGGCCTGATAGAGCAGGTTAGTCTGTGAGCAATTACCAGTGAGGCATACAGGATTACAAACTGTGGAGTGCATAGGGTACTATCTAAGGCGTTCATTATATGGAAGTCTATGAGCAAGCACAGGACTTGTGCACGGGAGTATGAGCAAACTTCGTGTAGACGAGTGTGCAAGATTGTGTGAGAGGTGCAAGCTATGTGCAATAGAACAAACAAGGAGTGTGTTCGGCTGCGTAGAGGCTATGCATGGATCAATGTGCATAGGGAGGCGAAAATAAGGTTGGAAGAAAGTAGCATGAAGTACAAGCAACATGTCGATTAGACAAGAAGAGAGTAGGAATTTCAAGTTGGAGACTTGGCTTTAGTGCATTTGTATAAGGAGAGGTTTCCCAAAGGAACATATAACAACCTCAAGTGAAAGAAGATTGGGCCTTGCATAGTTTTGAAAAGTTTTTTAGTGAATGCATATGAGATAACAATCGCAGATGGGGTTGACATTTCACATATCTTCAATGTAATGGATTTGTACCCTTACTTTGAGGGACAATGGAGTGGCGAAGGATCAAGTTCATATTTTTCTAATGTGGATTGAAAGAAACAATTCCTTGAGAAGGCAAGAGAGGAAGTAGAGGCGGTATTGGATACTAGGATCAACAAGAAGACAAGAGGCAATGAATACAAGGAGTATATGATCAAGTGTAAGAATAGAGAAACTGAAGACACAACTTGGATGTACATCCAAAGTTGCCAAGTACAGGAAAAACCACTGAGGAGCTCATAGGAGGTTCATGAGTGGGAACTGATGGGCAATTTCATTTACACTCGTTGTTTGATGCATGAACAATCTTGCATCAACCAAAAACATGGGATCGGGTTCTTGTGCACACTTGTGTACATTTGTTTGTGTTATGTGACTTTTCAACTTTGGCAACAATGTTGCACGCATGGTGGGAGATCAACAACAATCCAAAGCACATTTACAAGTGTTCAACATATCAAAGAAAGGGTGAAGAGACAATTTTTGTCATCTCCCTAAGGTCAAATGACTTTTTTTGGGACGATGATGAAATTGCCACTTAATGCAAGGGATGGTTTCAAACCTTTTCACCATGGGTAAAGTAACTACCAAGAACAAAAAAACATGATGTGTGGTTCATTTTGTAAGACAAAGTGAACTTGAAGAGGCCTACAGAGTGTTAATGTCAAAGAGCCATGGTGGAGAGTTTCCTAATAATATCCATTGGGACAAAGGTAAGACAAGGGAGCAAAGGAGGATCTAATGGAAGGAAAATGAGTGATGCTAGGGTAGACAAGAAAGTATAGTGTAAGGCGAATGTGAGAACTGAGACACCCATCTTAAGACAAAATTAGTCCAACTAGTCCAGACCAATCCTCTATTTTAAGTAATGAGTACTCTTGGACTCTTAAAATTGTGGCAGTTGCATACGCGCTCCAAATTGTGTATGCTGGGAAAAAAGATTGTAAAATTGGTTAAGTCCACATTTAGGGTGATTTTCAACAAACTTGTTGACAACGACAAAAAATATAGGTTTTTGGTTTGCAACAATGATAATAGGTTGGACGGGGCCATCCATGACAAGTTTGGGGAGTCGTCATCATTGCCAATTGAATAGGTATCAAGTTTGGTTTAGTTTGGTCATCAAAAATCAAAATGAAGAATCTCATATCCTCTCAACAATGATGTCATAACTTACAACCATGCCCAAACATTGCATCAATCATTACATTGATGTCAACTTTGCAAAGACATGAATACATTACTTATCTCTTGGTTCGTCACCATCTCAAAGCCCTATCCAATGAGAAACTCAAAAAATGAAAACCAATCATTAACTAATTGTGTAATAGATAACAATCATGATTGATGAAAATGGTGATAGCGTTTGTAACATTCTAGTTATGTATAAAATCTAGATCGAAAGAGGGATTTTTCTTGGCCATGTGTGTGTAGTGCATTTTCTTTGAGTCGTTCAGATATGAAATATGCTAAAGTGCATGATGTACACAAAAGATTCTGGCCAATTCATTCCCTTTGTGAGGCATCCTTATGGTATTTGTTGGATAGTTAATTTCTTATATTTTTTTAAATGTGGTGTCCCTTGCCACATAAAAATAGGTGAAAGTTTAAAGGGCATAATTATGAGTTTGTATTTCCTCTCCAAATTGAGTGAATTTCAATTGGGGTTTTCATGAAGCATCATTATAACCTAGTTGTGCTAGAGATTGGCTAGCAAGGTAAAACAAGTCGCTTTAAATTGTAAAAGGCCTTTTTTGATCTTCAAAACACTCTGTGTGTTTTTTTCATGGTAGACTAAAGGATTGAATCTATGTATCACAATCCAATAATGGATAACTCGAAGAGGCAGGGAGGAGATCTAACTAAAAATGGATGTAGTTGGATAGCCTAGTTAAAATTCTAAATCTTCAACATGTACAAAAGATTTGTCCCTTGTATTGTGGTGTAACAATGAAGTGGATGCATTTGTAACAGAGTTTTCTAGGTTCAAATCCCACCAACAATCAAAGTACCCACAACAAGAGAAACATAATTCATTGACTGGCATAATGGAGGTACGAGGACTAGAACCCTAATTGTATTCCAAATTTGGTGTGGACCTACAAATCCCACATCAACATGTATCAAAGAAAACATGTCCAAAATATTTGTTGAACGCTTCAAAGATAATCTGCCTAAATCAAGTTGCAACTATGAACATTCCTAAACTCCAATTTTTGGAATATAATTATAATAGATCATATGATTCACGACTAAAATATAATATCTACCTAAATCAAGTCACAACTGTGAACATTCCTAAACTCCAATTTTTGGAATATAATTATAATAGATCATATGATTCATGACTAAAATATAGTGAATACTCTTGGCTTCATCATGGATGGTATGTCCTTCAAACCTCAACATGCATTTACATGTTGCATAATCTAAATAAATGAATTGGGTAATCATGGAGCAAGCTTGGGTCAATGAATCCACATGTTAACAAGGACCCAAAGCATAATCTAATGCATAAACACTATTGGAGAACTTGTTTATTACTTGATCATAATTTATAAATTGCAATAGTGAAGCAATTAGTTTCATCATGGACACCAATTGTTCGAATAAGTGCTGTAATCAATATCTCATATATATGTGGTTGAATTAAGGAGACATGTTTCCTAAGGTAGGGTACATGACAAACGAGATGTCATTAGCTCTAAATAGGTCAAAACATCCCACAAAAACCATTTCTCACTAAGAGTAATAGCATTTCTATAGTTTATGTTAAGTGTAGAGAGTATTTCCGAATACAACTGTGTAAATGCTTTTAGATTTTAAAACATCCCACAAACCATTTCTCACTGAGTAATGGTATTTCTACAGTTCATGTCAAGTGTAGAGAGTTTCTAGATACAATTGTGTGAATACTTTTAGATCTAAAAGCATTCACATAGCTGTATTTATAAGCACTCTACACATTTCTCACTAATTCAAACAAAGAGTGATAAAGAAAATTGGAGAACTGTTGATCCATGATTAGCCCAATTTATACCGATGTCCAATTAATTAGCATGAATCTAACCTACTCTTATTTATTTATGTCAATGTGCGAATTTAGTACTATGCATATGCAAATTCATTCACTCATGCAAGAATTACACGAAGAACCGGTATATGAACATGACCTATATGGAAAAAACCTTTAACAACACACGAGTAGCACACAAGATTTACCCTAGTGAAACATTGTGTGGTAAAACTCTAGCAGTGGAGTTGTGCCTCCAATTACATATTATTACCAAAAACCAAAAGTGCAAAGTTACAAGCTCACACAACTATGACATACAACCTGCGACCTATCTTCTTTGTTCTGCATTCCACAATCTATGGTCTCTGCATTCTCACCTTCTCCTATGCTCTGCAAGTTTGAATTCTAACTCTGGGTGGCCGTTGCACTCCCCTTTGAAACTCTTTTAACCAAAGCATACCGAAACCATGACACATAAAGCTCTAAACCAGACACCAGCTGAATAGATGGCATATCAATAAATCTGTGTTCCAATCTGAGCTATTGGTTCTAATTTGTCTTACAGGTTCGGTCATGAACGAACCTGTTAGTGTTTTGGTGACGAGTTTGGTCATGGCCATGCACGTCATTATACTTGGCTGTTTGTGGGACTTCGGTTGTGACCAAAACCACCATGTATGCTTCAAGATATGTTTGGTCCTGCATAAACCCATCCCTGAGACCAAACAAAACATTCAGAAAACTTCCTTGACCCTCCCTACTCCTTCCTAGATACTTTCCAACCTTTTACAACATCTTTCCGACACCTGCACATTTCTACACTAGTCTTTTACAAGTCTAGGAGTGATCAAATTACATGCAGAACGATGTTCCAAGGGTCATACAAACCTCTTACAATATTTACAATAAAATAGATACAAAAATGAAATGTTTACATCATAACTGAATCCAATTTGGATCACTTGCCAAACACATCAGCATGATTTAGAAAAAAGGATATCAAGACAAATAATCCGGTTTGGGGAGCATGGATTTGCAAGAAAAATTATCACATAACAATGAACAGCCTGTAGAAACAACCTCATTTTCATGTATGGTTCAATGTTTATGACAGTTACAGTTTAATTTTTAGAATTATTGAAACATGCACGTGCTCACACAAATTCACACATCATCCCCATCCATAGATACTTGTTCCCATGCCTCCTGATAACCATCGAATAAACCACTTTGGCTAGTACACTGAATTGCGTTCATAACCTGACAACAAGAATCAACAAGAATCGCAAGAACTTGCTTTGAAGTGTTAAAAAACTGCCTGTCAACAAGAAATGCTTTAAAGTCTTAAAAATTGTCTAAAGCTGAGTAGCTCTTATGTTTTGGGGTATTAAATTATTGACTTGATATTGTATGAATGGAGATGCCATAAATAGATCTAGCAATAAGGAAAAACAGCTGCAACTTTTAATGTGCGTCTACCAAAAAGTAATCAATACGATGCATGCAATTTCATATTTCCAAATATAACAGAGAATACAAATTTGATGTCAGTTGAACACCATACCAACTTTCATGATATGTTCTTTACAAGTCTCAATAAAATTATGTCCTGCATGTGACAGAAAAACATGTTCAAGTCTATAATAGCAAAATGAAAGGAAAACTTAGACAAAGAAATCTTGCTAAGCTTTCTAAAAGATGTATATCAATTAATGTCCTCTAATAAGGATGAGAGCCAGTCTATCTTGCCAGAGCAAGAAAATACCCATTATTCATGCAACAGGCCAAAGAATAACTAATACCACGAACATCACTTTTCAAATAGGAAAAAATATATGCTCCTCCAATTTGCAAACATTCTTTTGTAGAAGCAAGAGAGGACATTGGACTTGTTAATGGTCCCCCTTCTGTGCTAATAAATATCATAGTTAAATTTGAGTAGTCGAATGTAGAGAACCTTCACAAAGTATTCATGAATCTAAAACCTACAATATAAGGCACATAAAATGCTTGTGTATAATATGAACAAATTAAGCAAGGACGTCATTATTTTGTTTCTCTGAAAACAAGAATCATTGTTAAATCACTGATTTTGCAAATTAAATTCTCGTAACATTATAGCAGTATCCTCAGGAAAAATTGGATTAATGTAGCAGCCACTCGCAATTTCAAAACCAGCAGCCCGAGTGAGTTGTGGCACAATCTGTATAAACCAATGACAGTATGAAGGTTCATACCCCTCTCGAAGAGGTGATGAGTGAATCATATAATTATATGGTGGATTCTCTAATTGACGATTCAATTTCTGCAGAATACGCCTCAATATATATGCTAGATCCATTGCCTGTTGACATTTTCAATCAAACTCTAATTGGATTGGTAATTCCATTGAAGCCTATTCATTAAAGAGAGCAACAATTTAGAACATGCAAGTCATTAGCTGTTTAGCCAGAAATAGGTGAAACCAGTTAAATTACATTTCATATATTTCCTCTCCAAAATTGTTTATCTAATGATGGTACAAATAACAGTATCAAAGAAAGGGCAACTCCTAAGTCCAGAAGATTAATTATATGTTGGAACTAAGAAAGAGATTTGAAGAGAATTTTATTCATATAGTAAGATCAAAAAGTCATGAGGAAAATAGAAGAAACGTTTTAACAAATGAACAGAGATAAAAGATAAAGTGGTGATCTAGACCAGGTTAATTGGACCATAATAATTTTCAGCAATTTGTCCAATTAAAGAAAATAGTAACATGTAAGCTCAAAATCTCCAAGCTGACAGAGCTTATGTTACCCACAGATTATCAACTTCACTAATTAAGTTAGAGCCCCTGTTGTGGAATGCAAGTGACATAAATGCACACAAACTAAGTTAAAAACAACTGACTGACACTGCCACCACTAGAAAACACTGAAAAGTTATAGGCATGGGAACTATTTTGGGGAAAAGTAAAATCTGAAAGTAAGCCCAAGCTGGAAATAGCCAGTAATACCTTTGAAGTTTCAAATGGAGGGAAATCCAACAAGAGCCATTGTGATTACTCAGATACTGTACAAAAGCCCCTTAAGTTATAAGTGATTACTCAGATACTGTCATATATAGTTTGATTTAGTTGTCATGCAAATTTGTGATTTTGAGCTGGTAAGGCTCAGGACTCAAATGCTAACCCTCATTTATTAGGATGCCTGAGTTCAAGGCTCAGCTGTGGGGGCCAAGTCATCCTAGTAATCCAGGGATCACACCTAATCACAGAAAGAATCAACCCAGTTCTGCGACTGCTAAAAACCAGGGCTCTCACCTCTGCATACCCAACAATGAGGATTGTGCTACAAAAATGAAAATGAATTCAGTCTATGTAGGACAATCACACACATACTCAATATGAACGTAAATGCAATCACCCACCACAATATGTACCTCAAATCAGATGGTAGACCATAGCAATCAGGAATTCGGCCTATCATGACCCTTTTAAACCATCAAACTAATTCATTTGACAAACCCTGTTGTAAGAAAAATAAAACTTACCTGTTCATCTTCTATCTGTTCATAACAAGAAGCATGCTCCTTAGGGGCAATCCATGTCTCAAAAGGTAATGAAGCTGCATAAGGAGCAAAAGAAATGAAGTGGGAAGACTCATCTATCAACAAACTTCTGGACTGAATCTCACTGCTCAAGCACTCACAAAGATTGCACTTCATTGTCCTGGAGAAATATTCCTTGGCATTGTTGAGTCGGGTAACCACATTCGTTGGGACAATGGGAAGGGCAATGATCTGACTGTGAGAATGCCTCAATGATGCTCCTGCTGTTTCCCCGTGGTTTTTGAATGCCTGCCAAACATGGATGATTTCATCAAAACCTTTCCTTTTACAAACTACAACAGCGAGAAATTTTGAAACTGTTTACAATTAGCTGAGACCTAGCCAGTGCCTAATGAAAACACATAAAAATAATATTGAGAAAACATCTGTATAAAACAGGTCGAGTAGGCCCTGGTCTAGTGGCAAGGTAAAACAATTAGGCCAGTGATGACCTGCCAAACCGGGATGATTTCATCAAATCATTTCCTTTCACAAGCTACCACCCAACATCACAGCGTTTCACTGCTAATATCTTTAAATGGAAACCTAAGTCTGTAAACTAATCATACTATTCTTTAATCCTAATGATGGTTCAGGAAGCATGATCCAAAATGTTGACTTCAAAAATCTTCCACAATTCTAACCAAAAATCTTTAGCAATTATTTCATGGCCTGTGGAAATACTATATCTTTAAATGCTTAAATTAATTAGCTGAGAATTCGCTACTGCCTATAAAAACACATAAAACCATCCAAAAAAATCATATAACAAAGCCGGCTCATTAGGCCATGGTCTAGTGACAAGGGGAAGCAATTAGCATCGTGATGACCTGCCAAAGATGGATAAATTCATGAAACCATTTCGTTTTACAAGCTCCAACAACAGAAAATTTTAATTTTGTTTAAACTAATTATCTGAGACTTGGCCAAAACCCAATAAAAACACATAAAACCATACCAAAATTTTATATATAATCTTCAGGAAAATGCATCATTTGATCCTGGTCATGGTCAAGTTACAAGGCTAAGAAATTGCGACAGTGATGACCCAGGCTCAAGCCCGGCTGAGCATGCTTCTAGTGTTAAAGCAGTCCAGTTAACCTGGGTAAATTTGACGGGACAAAATCATTACTTCTAAATGTAAAGGTGATCTACGCTTAATATTGCATTCTCCATGCATTAATGGCAGACAGCAGCTGAATGTCACAATTTAGAGAGGGAAAAAATAACAAATTGAGACAGAGAACCCAAACATTTCCATATTTAACTACTAAAAAAAACTTTCAAGAAAAATCCTGATGTGAAACAGAGAACCCAAATTAGAGCTCTAACTGGGAAGGCCATTATGAATTTACCTGGATATATTTGATGTGGTGGTTACTGGCAAGCTGTTGGAATCTTGTTCTGTATGCACATAAAACTTCAAGTATATTCGATTCAGGCATGTCTGCCAAAGCCATAGAGTGCTCAGGAGTTTCAATAACTACATCATGCGAACCGAATCCAGGGAGAGTGTGAGCACATAATTGCACGTCGGGTGGTTCTTCTTCCATTGAAACAGCTGGGTACAGATTTTTTATAACCCTGACCCTCCATTCGGTGATCCCTTGAGGAATTCTGAATATTTCAGGAGCGCATTCGTGCTCATGATGGAGACAGAATGCGCAGGGGCCTGCAGAAAGGTGAGAGGTATTTCCAATAGATTTGAAATCATGGGGGCGTTTACCCCTGGCAGGAGAAATAATGACCCATTTGTTTAGAATTGAGTCGTGTCGTAATTGAGAAGATGGTAATTTGGGGGCTTCAGCTTCCATCTCAATGGCCCGAGAGCGACGCACAGTAGAAAATCGCGTTGTTTTGACGAGCGAGGCGGGTAGTCGCTACTTCAATAATCTCAAAAGGCATCAGACCCTTCCCTTTATCGAGGGTGGTCGTGTCTGCCCCCCTCCTCCTCATCTGCCCTAGACACCCCCTCTCTCTTTATGTGGGCTTCTTTCGCTCTCTCCCTAGCACCCCAACAGTCTTGGGCCATCCTTTTGGTCTTTCTCCATATTCTCTTGCTGTGTTTTATTGGTTTTTCTCATTTCATATAATTTTACATGTCAATATGACCCAAACATAAATTCAAATTTTCTAATAAATACGTGTAGTCCATTATACGTTGAGAAATATTGAGTATTTATAGAAATTTAGTGAGCACGTATATGAATTTGAAAGATCAAATAATTATTCGAATATTTATTATTGTTTGAAACTAGTATTTTTTTGGAGCACTTTTAATATATGATTTACGATTTTGTATATTTTTCTAATAATTTTCACTTATATAATTTATTAATTTTTGAAATTTGGATAGAGTGGTTTCTACAATTAGGGCCCTAATAATGAGATAATGTTGTAAAGCTTTGCTAATCCTCAATACATCCCTAAATCTCACATTGTTTTTCTAGAACTTTAGATATCATGACCATTCTAGAAAAAGAAGAAAAATTTATGTTTTGTGGGTTGCATATGTAAGATGGAAAAAATAAGCAAATGAGATTTGGATATGCAAATTAACCAAAATCACTCAAAACATCAATCTACCATTAAAATCAATAACCATTAGATTAAAATGCAAATAAAATGAATCATTCAAAACAACATTCTAACCTAAAGCTAAGTGTTCCCAATCAAGATTTAAACAACAAAAAATTAAATGATTATGGATTACTTACCAAAGACTCAAATTTTTAGCATGATGCTCGTTTGATTAAGATGATATGGTTTCATAGACTCAATGATAGTACGAAGAGTTTGAGAGCTTATGAGAATGTTGATTAGTTTGGCAATGGAGAGGAAGGGCTAAGATAGAGAGGATTCTAATTCTAGAATGCATTAGGGAGCATAAGCAAGATTAGTAGGTGGTTAGATAGGTGATTAGGGACTAGTGATGTACGATTGCCTAGAATAGGCTAGGGTAGGTGGGATTGGAATTTAAAATTCTAATATAATAAACAAGTGGGATTAGTTATTGGATAAGACATGATTAGAAGAATTAATATGTTGGTGGGGATAAAATAAGGTTAGTGGATGAAGAATAATGAAGGAGTATGTTAGATAAATGATTAGAAGGGGTGATATTAGAACATAATTAGAAGAGATAAATGAGATAAACAGAATTAGTGTTGACTAATAGTAATATTAATGATGATAAATGAAGCGAACAAATTTAGATGTATACATCATGTGTACAATGTATAGGTCGAAGTAAGGAAACATGATATTAGTGCTAGGCAAACATAGTTGTCAAGTTAGATCAAACCAATATGTCACCTATCTAAAGCGTCTCGATGTCATGTCCCCAAAAGAAATAATTTGAAATTGTATTTCTAATGCAGAAAATATGAAGCATAACAGTAATTTTCAAACCCTTTCTACATAATTTTGGATAATATAACTAGATAACCACATAGGACTAACAATTTTTTCACAAGCTAGAACCTAAATTTGACATTTTTGTACAAAAAAAATAGAATCTTTTCCTACTAATGAAGTGTTAGCAAATGTTCCTGAAGCATCAAAACATGCTAAGGATGAGGATAGTTGGGATATACTTTAGTACCCATTATTGTATTCATACAATAGGTTGGATAACAAAAACATAGCAAGTGTGCATTAAGTAGGAAGTGGGAACAACCAGTGATTCATTAACATAAACAAAATATTCAAATTAAATTAGACAGAAAGTAATCAAACATTATACATGAGAACACATGCAAGGAACAAAGTAAGAAACCACATAGGTAACTATAACTAGATAAGTCTCTATTGATCTCTTCAAAAGTGGGACTCTATTCTTCTTACAAACACAAATATATATAGACATTTTCAATCTATGATTGTTCATCTTTTTCTCATACTTGGCACCAAAAATGGAGTCTATTCATATTTTAATCTATTACAAGTCATGGAGATAGGTCAAAAAGACTTGTACATAACAAAATGAGTACATAAATGCACAAATATTAGACAAATATCATGCGCATCTTTACAATCCAAATTCTTCTCCCAACACTTTTTTGGACTTAAAATGTTGTCTCATCCTGAGACATCACAGGATTTTTGAAATTGCACAAGTGAGCAAAGGCTAAAGAAATGGTTAAACCAGTAAGAGTCATAATAATCGCTCAAGGCACCGTTTTGGATTTTTACCTCGTGCACACTACTTAGCCACCTTTTTGAGTTTTCAACTAAGTAACATACCAACTTACTGCCCTTTATAGGTTTTCAATAGGATGACATAATCAGGTGGCCACCCTTTCAGGTTTTCAACCATCTTGGCCTCATTTGTCTTATTAAATCATCCCCAATACAAAATATTATACAAAAGTTGTACTTTGTGCAATACTTAACTTGATGGAGGTGGCATAGACACAGATGAGGATTGACTAGAGGATTCCTTGGACTTGGACTACGTAACCTTACATCGAGTGATGATCTGCTAGAGCTCTAATGGTGGTCGATACATAAGTGTGTTGATAATATGGGTGATTTCACTGGAAAAGGGAGTCAGATTGGTCATGTAGGCATTCTAGTCTAACATGACTTCTTGGATAAGCTATAGGAGGGTTCAAAATGGAGCATGGTAACCAATGATCTACTTGAGATCTATGTCATCAATTATGCTCATGGTTGTCTTGGTGTTGGTGACCCTAGTCTGAATCTTGCCACTCAACTGCTCTATCTTGTCTACGTGTTGTTGAGTTTAGATACCGATGAAGGAACTACGCAAAAGTTGACTCTATCAATTGAGGAGGTTATCATGCACATTATCCCTAACATTGAGTAACTCCTAGAGTGCTTCATCCTTCTCTTTTCTAGTGGTAGTGTGACTTTCCACGGTTACTTTAGTGGTGGTAGGCATTACAAAGTCTTTACTGGAACTAGCTAGAGAATTATCTAATTATTTATTTTAGTCCAGTAAGCTAAGCATGACCTATTATGCTTGTAGTGTAATAGTGTTCAACATGCCTTGGTATGCTTTCAACAAAGTGATAAGAGTCACAACCTTAGTTTTGACATTTTATCCCAATGTGTCGACTGTGTAAAGTTTTTGGGTTGTGCACCAGTCCTTAGTTAATTCAAAAACTAGAGTTTTGAGTATGTGGTGGTCAGACATGACTTGGTACCCAATTGCTCAAGTGACCAACTTGAGACATGCATCCTAGATGAGCTTGGAAGATTCATGGAGGTGAGCCTTCAACTCGACATTCTTAGCCTTTGATTTATCCATTTCTTGCTTCAAAGAGGCAGCCTTCTACATAGTGGACTCTTGGAATTTTGTTGCACCTTCAAGTTATTTATTTAATAGGAATCTGGAGATATCCAATGATGCTTCCTATTAGAGTAGGAATGCTACCAATGTGCTTGCAGTCACTAAAGGGTCAGGTTGTGGCATAGTCATAAGTGGGAGAAAGAAGGTGGTGCATCGAGCACGCACAATCAAGATGTCTTACAGCCACATGCCTCCCAAAGGTAATTTTAGGAGTTATGGACCTGTTTGAGCTATAGTGGGTTATTTTTCTTATTCTAGTTTCTCTACTTCAATTTGTTGTTGCTTAGGTACCTGTTGTTACTACATCATGGGTTCTGCTACAAGCTTTAGTTGTTACACATCTTTAGCCTATTTTTTTTAACCTCCTCCTTCGATTTTCTAGTCAAATCTTCTTGTACAACTTTCTATTTTGCTTGTACTTCCTCTCCTTGAAGCTTCTACGCATGTTCTTCTTCTTTCTTTTATTCTACTAGGGTAGTAGCCTTGGCTTTTTTAGCTATAGCCTGTGCCTACACTTGTGCTTGTGTTTGTGCCTTGGCCGCACTTTTTTATTGTGCCTATGCTTGGGCCTACTGTTATCATAGGGCTTCTTCTTCTTCTTCCTTCTACTTTACAGCTTCCTTGGCTTTTTGTTGTGCATGTGTGGCATCTTTTTTGGCCTATTTTTCCTTCATCATTATGTCCTATTTTTGTTTTACTTTTTATTCCTTAGTCTTGGTAGTGAGCTCAACTTATTTATATTTTTGAGCTTGCACCTCTTGTGCTTGTTTAGCTACATCGACAGTTTCTTGTGCCTTGTTATCCATTTCAATAGCTTTTTATTGGTTATCCTTTATGTCTCAGGTCTTTTATATGGCCTCGACTTCTTATGGTTGTTGACTTACTTGTTTGTTGTTGTTAAGCTTACTCCTTGTGGTGTTTCTTTTCCTCGTTTATGACTCATCATTCTATTGCACGAGCTACTTCTTCCATTGAGGCCTATTATTATTCTATTGTGGGTTACTCTAGTGTGAGCTCTTCGACCTCCTAGGCTTGTGATGAGGGTGGTGAATCACTTGAATGGACCATGGAGCTAAAAACATATGTTTTTTAATATCCTAAGGTAACCAAGATACATTTGGGTGGTGGTGAAGTGGAGTATGGATCAGGTTTTGCTTCTTATACAGTTTTTAGTCAATTGAATGTGCATTCTTCAAGGGTAGGGGAGACCTTGTCCTTATGCCTAGTTTATGGTCTGTGTTTCTATCTATTTTTGCTTTTTTCTAAGTGTTAAAAGTAGAAACTAGTTATGAAGGGTGTGGAAGAATACCTATTGAATGTGCACACGTTTTAATCCAAATGATTATGAAGAGCTCCTATTTGACTTGGAAGGATTACCTAAAAATAAGAAAACATGAAAATAAACTTATTTTTTAAATAAGTAGATGAGTGAATTGTCGAGCATGAGCTAGATCTTAGAAGCGAAATCTTTCTAGGAGGTTGTCAATCTACCTACTTTTAAACACTTAAGTGATAATGATAAAATAAATATATTTGCCTTATATGACTATAAAACTAAAATGAAATACAATAAATAATAACAAATTAATTAAGAAAACTCAATGCTTTGCCTAGATGGATAAATTAAAGTACTAATTTAAATAATGCTAATACTGAAAATTGGCTAAAATAAAGTTGTGGTTTTTAGTTTAGATTTGTTTGATAAAGGTAAAAAGAGTGATTTGGTTGGGGTTGGAAAATGGTTGAGATGGTGAAGGGTAATGTGTTAAAAAAATAAAGAGGGATAAATGGTCAAAAGAAGGCCAAGAAGGCAAATGGGCAAATGGTCCAAAATAAGGCCAAGAAGGTAAAGGGGAAAATGGTCAAAATGAGGCCAAGAAGGCAAAGGGGTAAATGGTGATCAAAAAGACAAAGGGGATATGGATAAGAGGATAAAATGACAAGAGGGTGATGAAGGAAAAAAGTGAAAGAAGAAGGCCAAAGGGAAAGGAATACAAAAATACAGATAACTAAACAACAAGATTACCTCAATGCTTGAAGATGTTTGTTGATGGAGATTGGCTTGTTGATAGTTGATGAAGACTTGAAGTAATTTTGGCAGAGTTTTGTTGCTTGAGCCCCTTATCTTCAAGATGATGACCTCCAAACCTATAATACAAATGTTAATAACAAAATACTAACTTCCAACTTAACCTTGGTTGAAGGAGGGTGGGGGGGGGGGGGGTATTTATAGCATTTGATATGAAGAAACATGCCAAAATAGAGGAATAGTGAAGCAATTAAAATTTATACAACTGGGCTCATGAATGAGTTAAGGATGAGGTTGGTAGGGATTTCCACTTTTAACATAAATCTTCCATTTGGGGTTGGTGTGTCTCCCACCTTGCACATGAGTCTAATTTTGAATGGAAATCATGCACACATGTTTAAATGTGACCAAAGACTTCTCTCTACCCTTTCTTGCTTTCACACAAGCACTTAAAGGGGTGGTACACCAAATGTGGTGCCATTTTCCATGTGAGGGATGAAAAGTCCAAGGTGAGGTTGTGGAAGATCCCCATTTGGGTTGAGAAGTCTCCCATTTCAGTTAAGAAGTCAAAAATGGGTGCTCTTTGTCTTTTCCAAAGTCTTAAAGAGGTAGGTATCTCTTTTAAAGTCTAATTTTATGTGGAGAAGACAAAATACATGTTGAATAATGACCCCTTAAGGGGAATTCACCATATTTCAAGGGGAGAACTTGATGATGCTAAAATAAGGTTATTATGCACTTTGGGAAAGGGTCCCAAGTGGGGTATGGTGTCCCACATCAAGCCATGTCATTTTCCACATCACCTCCAAATCACATGCCATGTCACTTTGCATGCTATCATGAATAGTGATAGTGGGGCCCCACATTGAATAGTGATGATGAATAGTACTTTTGAATGATATTATGTGATTAAGATTATAATGATTTGTTTGGGTTAAGGGGGGTTTTGGGAATGTCTAAGAAGTTTTAGGGTGTCCCAAGGCATTTAGTCATCAAAAACTATAAATGTGTAGTTTTTTAGTGTCTACATTTTACTCTTTTTAATTATGCAACTTTGAATTAGCAAACTACAAAATAAAAACAAAACACTTGGTCAAATATAAGGGTACCCTAAGTATGGGAGGAGGTGTTCCCCCTCATACAAAGAGTTGATGAGGAAAGGTCGAATTGGGTGTAGGTTTGATAAGCAATTGATGGGGAGGCACTAGGTGGTGCCATAGGGTAGTTGGGCATGTGAAATGCCAATGGGTTCACAAAATATGAATAAGCACAATAGTCAAGATTATGTGGAGACTAAAGGTGTCAATGTTGATAATAAAAAGGTTGAGTTCTAAGATAAATGATAAGGTAATCAATCCCCAGCATTGGTCATAGCTGATTGGGTTAGTCTTGTCAAGGTTCTTAGATAGGGTTGGTGTTGAATCAGATATCCAGGGTAGGAAGTGCTCCCAAGAAAACAAAAATGGTCTAATTTTGCATGAGGTGGTGCAAAAATTTAAAATTTCAACATGGCAAGGTTGGTCATTGTGGTCAAAAGTTATTACAAAAACACTAATTTTCTAGGTCAAAAGCAACCAACATCAAGGTGGACATGGTGAAAGCGTGGGTGGATTGGGTATGGGTTGGAAGGGGATGGCTGAGCTGACTCTAGATGCACATGGAAAGTGGGTGTTTCTTACATAGTTCTATGGACATGAATCCAAAAATAATGCTAGGTCAAATGTAGTTTTTTTGAGGTGAAGGGTGGTGGTTAAAGTGCTTTCCCTAATTTGATATCATGTAGGTAGGTCTGGGGGAAGGATGTTGGAGAAAGGGAAGTGCCAAAGGGTTGAAAAGATGGCTATCAAATAGTTTTTTATGGGTGTGATAGAAATGGTGGATGAGATTACCTAGGATGCAATTAGATGATTGTGTCCACTATGCAAAAAGAATATACAACTATGGATAAGTAGGTTGAAGCATGAAATTGAGGCCACCCTTTTTAAAGAAAAGAAAAGAAAAGGGAGAAACATGATTTACCAGGCTTTGGAAAATCTAGAACTACTCAAATTACCATGGTGATCTGACAGGTTATTTCATCACCATCCAAACAAGCTAACATTATGCACATTCCATAATAATGTTGTTAATAGCTATGGAAGGTTATTATTCAATGGTTCGGGGAAGCAAAGTAGTAGAGTGGGTAAATGAGAAGTGCCAAAGATTTGAGCCCTTGACACTTGAGTCAGTGGGGCCCTAAAATAAGTAAGCATTGAGTTTTTAGGGAATTCAGAGAAAAACGTTGAGGGGTTTTAGAATATGGAGCTAGGTGAATAATAATATTAATAAAATGAGTGAATAGGTTGTGGATTTCATTCATTAAAACAAGGTCTATTTCAAAGTGTAAGATGTAGTCTAGGAAGGGAGAATCAATGGGAATTATTGGAAGGCAGGGTACATGAGAGGGTGTAGCTAGCATCCCCACACAGGTATCCCAAATATTTCATTTGAAGGTGGTTTTAGTTTTTCTTCTAACATGTTTGAAGGTTGGAGTAAAAGGGGTTGAAAATAGGCAAGACCAGAAGAGGTGGGGAAGGAATGTTCATCCTGATGGCTTAACAATGCTTAAGCTTGTTGGTTGGTTGTATGAGCCTGCGGTCCTAGCAAATTGTGTTATAGAGCTGTAGGATTGGTATATATCTCAAAGTAAACCAAAATTGAGTGCAAGACTGTAGAGGCCATAGTATGCTCAAAATGGGTAGAGGGTTTAGAAGGAAAAAAGGTGATAGAGAGGGTTAAGGGAGTAGTTGGAGAGGGACAAAAAAAAGAGTTCAAGAGTAGCATACAGAGGAATTAAAGGAAGAAAGGGATGCTCCTAAAGTAATGAACCTGACTAGAATTCATGCATTAAGATAAGAGAGTGGAGGATATGAGGAAGCAGACAAGGAGATGTATGCAAAAGCAATACAACTAGTGACCACACTCTAAAGAAGTGGAGGTTAAATTGGAGAACATAAGGGAGATCCAACAAGAGATGAGGTAAAGTTAGAACAAGAGATGGATGAAGAGAAAACAATGAGGTTACAGATAAAGATGAAGGTGGAGAAGGATGGAAGAAGCCAGGCATGGTCATATAGGTCGGGAAGAGCAAGGAAGGGCATCAAGGGAGATGAAAAAATGAAATGAAATGGATAAAAGAGAAGAAAAATAAAAGGTAGAAAAGGATGGGGAGAGAAGCATAACAATCATGAAGGGTAAGGGGAGGTTGGTAAATATGGGAGGCCATGAAGGGTTTGAAAATAAGTCTAAAAATAGACCAAGGAGAAAATAGTTTGGTGATGAAAATGAAAAAAAACAAGGCAATCGATAGAAAAAAGAAAATAGGAGGAAAAAGGAGTGAAATGAGGACACAAAAAGGATTATGATGGATAATGAATCAAAGCAGATGGTGGTTTTGGAGATGATAATGGGATGGAAAATGGGAAAGGGGTTAAGTAAAACAAGGGGAAGCAAAGGATGGGTGGGTAAAAAGGTGAAGAGAGAAGTAGGCATTAATCGACTTGTTAGAAGAGATTGACAAACTGAAGGGGTGATTAGAAGAGATTGTCAAGCCAACAAGTGGTAAGGTAGTGAAGAAATAGGGGGACACAATGAAAATGAGTGAGATGAAACTAAGGGATGAAGATTAGGGATGATAAGAACAAAATTGAAGAATTGAAGAAGGGATACAAAGCACAGATACTCACACAGATGTAAAAGATAAGTGAGTATCGAGATGGAAAGAGGAAAAGGGGAATGCAAAGGGTAAAAGGCAAGAAGAGGAGAAAAAAAGAGGAAATTATGGAAGGCTTCTCAAAGGATAAATACCCAGGGAGAAACTAGTTGTAGAGGAAAAAAAAGGAAGATAAAAAGGATGGAAAAAAAGCAAACAAGAAGAATGGAAAATGGATATAATGGGAAGAGTGTCAGAATGGTAGAGAGTGGTGGTACACATAAAGAAAAAATGCAGCAATAGAAGAAATATAAAGCTTGCAAGATGCATAGTATGATGTAGAATGGGTGAAGAAAAGAGAGTGATAAAGAGGGTATGAAAAATAGCCAAGGGTGAGAGGAGATGATGAGGACGGAGAAAGAAATTTAAGGGGATAAATGGCAAGGTTAATAATAAGGTGAAAGAGATTCAAAAAATGCAAAATGTGGGTGGGGAAGCAAGCTATAAAGCATGCACAAGGAAAGATGATGGGGAGGTCAATGAAGCAAAGTAGGAGGTGGCTTTATGGGAGGTAAAAAGGGGCCAATGGGGAAGGTTGTCAACCCCTATGTTAAAAGAGATTGACAAGTTGAAAAATTGGTTAAAAGAGATTAACAAGTTACAGGTAGGGATATGGCTAGGAGATAGGTAGAGAAGTGGAGGAAAAGACATGAGAAGGGAAAATAAAGTAAAGGATTTGTTTGAGCTAACCTCAGTAACTGAGCACTGCTTACATAGTCTAAAAAGATGTCAGGTCAATGTAGTTCTCCCAACAATGAGGGAAAGAATTATGAGGAAGTATTAGATGGTGTTAAAACATAAGTACGCTAAAGAAATATTTCAAAGCTTCCTTGATATAGGATGCCCTAAAGAAGAGGGGGTTGTTAGCGGCAAAAATGAGTGAGAAGAAAAAGGGGATGGGAATTAGTTTTTAGTGGTTGAGTTGCCCTACGAAGTGAAGCAGTGCCTACATAGTCCATGGACATTAGGCCAATGTAGTTCAACAAGGTTTGGATGAATGGTGTTCAAATTTTCTGCCCCAATTTGATGGACCACATGGGCTGGTTTGGGTTGAAGGAGAGGGTTTGGTAAAACAATAGTTTTGGGTTTTGGTGAAGGTGTTGGTGAAAGTGAATGGGGTAGGTTAGTAAATAGTTACCATAATGATCCCACATTTAGTAGGATGAGAGATATGGATGGGCAAGGTAGGATAAATTATAACGAAACACAATGCGAAGTATCACAAATGATCTTCAATGGAGCTAATCCAAAGAAGAGGTGCCTTTTTTAGGAGGTTACACCTTATCAAATTATGCGAGGGTAGGAGTTTGGAGATAGTGTTTACTGTTACGAGATGATTTTTAGAAGGTGGGGGTTTATCCAAATCTATAGAGTTACTGTGGCCAAGGTTTATCATTGTTACGAGTTGAGTTTTAAGGGCAATAGTGAAGTGATGACCTAAAAATAATTTCTTTGATGATCAAGTAGATTTTACAAAGAAGTTAAAAGCATGGTGAGAGATAAAGGATGGACCTTGCCTAACCCAAGAGCTGCATGGATAGGTTAGAAAATAGTGGCCATGTCTGCATCTTTTGTCCCAGCTATATGGAACTAATGACTTATTGGTTTCACTAGTTTAGGCCTAACCAATAAGAAGCTACATGGCTTAGAGAAGATGGTGGTTCCCTTGCTATGGATGAACATTCAGCTGGCACAAAATAAAATACCACCATGTTTGAGTAGACACTACCAATGGTTGGGGTCTGATGCTCAGAGCATGTAGTAATGGGCAGGTAGGAATAGGAGAGAAAAAGGGGTAAGACGGTGACTGTATCATTGTGAAAGACCTAGAACAAAGTATGATTCCTGCCTTATAGGGATGAATATGGGAAGGAGAATAGAGTACACCCTTTAGTGATCACTAAGATAGGGAATGGTATAGATGTTAGTTCAGGGAGTAATCAAGTAGAAGGATGGCTAAACACAAATCCAGAGTCACTAGATAATCGATCTAATTCTTAGGTAGGAAATAATGTATGTAGGGGCTTTAGGTGAAGCGTGGATAACTTAATAACTTTGTATATGTCGTGCAACTCCTCGCACCCTAAATGAAATATTGCATAGTTTGACATAAACCTGTATAAAATGTGTTGGATGTTGTTGGTTGAATGTTATGGTTATGGTTATGATTTGGATGGTTATGGTTGTTGTAATCTCTCTTAATGTAAAAAGGATGATTAAGGTTGTTGCAATATTGGATGGAAAAAGTTGCAATGAAAACATCAACCAAGCACATTAAGATGAGAATAGGGCATGATGCTTTATTTTTGACAAGGATTGAAAATGGACCCAAAGTGGGATCAAATTAATAAATATAAGCCCTTCAAATGCTACACATGAGTGGTCATTAATTGATAAAAAATGTTTCTTAGTCATAAGGTGTCAAGTAAGCTCTAAATCCCTTGATTTATACATAGTCTAAAAGGAAGATGGGTGATGGGTGGTGTGAAGGGTAACGGGTGATATATATGATAGCCTAATGTGAATTAGTTTACCCCTTATATAGGTAGCCTAATAATGATAATAGATAAGTCCATGTCGTATGTTATATGTAGACTAATCAATGTGGGAAGTCTACATGTGAACGTCGATTGTGACTTTAGGTTTTTTTGTGATAGTGGGTCTTTTGCTTTATTGTTGTATATGGGAAGTTGATCAATGTAAGAAGCTTCCATGAAATTTCTCTACTTTTGACAAAGTTAACTCAACCATCCTTCAAGGGATTGTTCTAAGCTTATTGGCTTTGTTTTAATGTTCTTGATAGTCATCCTTCAAGGGAAAAATCTACCTTACATGTGACAATTTTTATTTTTTGGGTAGCTATCCTTTGAGGGAGCAGTCTGCAATGCTTAATATATTGACCCAATTAATTATTGCAAGATGAAATGTGTTTAGACATGGACCAGTCTAATTAGGTGCAGAGGTTTACCTTTATGAGGGAAAAACTTTACACAAGAAGGTCAATGATATGTGAAAAGGTGTGGTCTTGAGAGACAATGACCATAGGATTCCATCTTGTTAGAGATGAAAAGTATCCATGAGAACTATGATATGGGTAGAGCCATGGTACCCATATTTAAGATTAGGCCATGACTATGATAATTAATCACATGGTTCTATGTTTTCATCATTTGTCCTCAAAAGGGGAGGAGGAAGGTAGGTGAAGGTTAAAATATCATAATGAAAGGATGAGCTTAAGTTAGACAAACAAGTGAGCTTGATCCTTATTTAATAGAAAAATGGATGCAGATGCGAAGTGTTGAGAGGCTCAGGTTCTAGTTTGCCTTCAAGAGAGGACAAACGATAAGCTCTTGTTCCATACTTATGGGTGATGATGTAGGGTTCAAGCCAATTGAAAGCAAACTTGCCTCATTTGCTCCTCTCTATGTTGGTCACATGTTGGTTTTCTTTTAGGATCAGATCTCCAATATTGAATTCCTATTGTTTGAGGTACTTTTTATAAGCGTGTGTGATATGCTCTTGATAGATACAGAGGTGGGTGAGGGATGCTAAATGATGCTCATCAAGTAGCTCAAGTTGAGCTAAATGATGTAGATGAAAATATTCATTAGAAATGAGTTATTTCAAAGATTTACGAAGAGAGGACTTCAAGAGGCAAGACGACCTCTACTCTGAAGACTAGAGAGAAAGGGGTAGCACTTGTAGAGGTTTGAATGCTAGTGTGATAGGCCCATAAGGTGAATGGGATGTGCAAGTGTCAATCTCGACCTGAAGCACTGACAACTTTAGTTAATATTTTGGTGAGGGTTTTATTAGAGGCTTCTACTTGTCCATTTGCTTGTGGTCGATAAGGCAAAGAAAATATTAAATCAATGCCAAATGCATCACATAAACCTTGGACTTGTTTATTCTTGAAGGATTTTCCATTATCAGTGATGATCTTATGACAAACACCAAAACGATAGATGATATGGTGGTCGATAAAGTTGATAATCTTTTTCGCTTTGATAGAGATTAGAGGAATAGCTTCCACCCACTTGGTGAAGTATTTGGTGGCTATGATGATGGAGCTATGCCACTGTGAAGAATGGGGGTTAATTTTCCCAATGAGATTAAGCCCCCATTGAGAAAAGACCAAAAGTCCTTAGATACTTGGAGGCTATTGGCTAGTGCATGATGCACATTAACATGCTATTGACATTTAAAACACTTTTTTACATAATCAAAATAATCTTGGTTGAGGGTGGGCCAATAGTATCCAAGGTGAAGGATACATTTAGCAATCACTAGGTCGCTAAAGTGTCCCCCACATATCCCATCATGTGTTTCCTTGATGGCATAGGAAGATTCATGACTACGTAGGCAACGAAGAAAGAGACCATCAAAACCATGTTTGAAAAGGATTACCCCTATTATGGTGTAACAAGAGGTAATATGAATAAAAGCTCTTCGAGTATTCTCAAAGAGGTTGGGAGGAATAATGCCTAGGTTGAGGTAGTTGAAAGTTTGGTTATACCAAATGTCAGATGGGGATTCCTCTACATTAAAAATGGTAAGAAGGTCGGATTGGCCATAAAAGGGTGTGGTAAAATGATGAATGGTGTCAAATATTTTGGAATTGAAAGGCTGAGAAGGGATTTGAGAAGCAAGGTAGGCCATTATATCTATAAATTTATTGGTAGATCAAGGAACAGATTGGACTAGGTAATGTTCGAATGATTTCAAGAGTTTGTCAACTAAAAGTTTATATTTTAGCAAGACATCATTCTTACATTGACAAGATCCATTGACTTGGTTGACCATAAGCTAGGAATCACCAAAGACATGGATTATCTTAATTACTAAGCTTTGAGCAGTTTAGAGACCTATCACTAGGGCATCATACTTGGCCATGTTATTGGTGCATTCAAAGTCGAGTTTGAAGGAGAGAGGAAGGGGTTCACCATCAAGAGGAATGAGAATAACTTTGACACCCCCTCCTTTTTGTCTATTTGATCCATCGAAGAACATGGTCATTTGGTAGGTTATGTCATCTTCTTGAAAAGGAGTCATGATAGACTCATTCGGAAAGCCAAGAGGAGGTGGTTGGTTATTTGATAAAGGAGCTTCAACCAATTGATCAATAATGACTTGACCTTTAATCGAATTTTGTTGGAGGAATTCAAGGTCAAATTCAACTAGGAGTATGAGCCACTTAGCCATATGCTGATTTTGGTATGGTTTAGAATGCAAGTATTTGAGCGGGTCGGTATTAGTGATGACATAGGTTTTATGGTTAAGAAGGTAGTGGTAGAGTTTGGTGGACATGAATGTTAATGCTAAGTAGAGTTTCTTAGTGTGTGTATATCAAGTCTTGTATTCTACAAGTGTATGACTAATGGAGTATATGACTTGCTCTTTGTGTTGTTCATCTCAGTGACCCAACATTGCCCCTAGGGAATGGTCAGTGGTAGAGATATATAGATAAAAGGGGTGGTCATCCTTAGGAGGGGTGAGGATAGGTGGTGATAAAAGGTACTTTTTGAGTGAATCAAAGGCCTTTTGATAATCACTATTCCATTTGAAAGAGACATCCTTCTTTAGAAGGTGATGGAAAGGCTAGCACCGGTTTGAAAGTCAGGAAATGAAATGGTGAATGGATTGAAGTTTTCCTTGTAGGATATGGAGATACTTAAAGTTATTTGGAGGAGGCATGTCCAAAATTGATCTAAATTTAGTAGGGTCTACTTCAGTTCCATGAAGAGAGATGATAAAGCCAAGAAGATTTCCTAAAAGAGCACCAAAAATGCATTTCTTGGGATTTAGATGAACATGAAAATGGATGACGTGATGAAATATAATCATAAGAGTAGTCAAGTGATCTTTTCAAAGTTTGGATTTCCTGAGAAGGTCATCCACATAGTCTTATACAATTTTATGGATGATATCATGGAAAATATAAGTCATGGCATGTTGGTAGGTTGCACCAGCATTCTTTAACCTGAAAGGCATGACTCTATAGTAAAAAGTTCCCCAAAGAGTGGTAAAGGTAGTTTTATATTGATCTTTAGGAGCAATCAAGATCTGATTATAACTTGAAAACCCATCCATGAGAGATAAAATCTCATGGCTAGCTATAAGATCAACAAGCTGGTTGATGCTAGGAAGAGAGAAGTCATCCTTAGAGCAGGTGAGGTTAAGGTCATGAAAGTCTACACAAAATCGTAGATCTCTAGTGACTTTGGTGATAGGTACAATGTTCGAGACCCATTGGGGGTAGTTAATGGATTGAATGAAGTTTATATATAGGAAACATTGAAGCTCTTCTTTAATGAGAAGGGATATGTGAGGATGCATGCATCATAGAATCTGTTTAACAAGTTTGGCATCATGGTGAGTGACTATGTTATGGGTAGTGTTGGGTGAATATTTTGTCACCAACTAACTGATGGGAAAAATAGGTTACTTCAACCACATCATAGGGAGATGGGTCAACTAGATGTGCAGGTTTACCACATCAAAAGGGGATAAATCTCTCCTCTCATCAAGGGGAGGTTCCTTATAAATATGAGGAACTATATACTATATATATGCAAAAAATAACACTCAGGGGTAGGGTAACACCATCCATCTCTCTTATTTCAGAGATGATGTTCAAAAATAAAGGATAAATTTAGGTGAAAACACTGAAGGCACTTCTCTTCTTTCAGAAGTGGTCTTGCAGTAAACAACATGAGTTCTTTCTGATAGGTAATAATCAACTGGTAACAGGGTGAAGTAACCAGCAGAATGAGGTGTAGCACAAAGTCTCCAACCCAACTACCCAAGAGTGAAATACGAAGGACAATGAGGGTACAAAGTCATCCCAAGGTCCTTTACATAGAAATATAAAATAGACAAACACACTAAAGGCAATTGTGGCAGCACAAAGTCTTCCCACAGTTGGCTTCAGGACACCTTCCTGATTACTTCTACTAATTCTACTTATTTCATTAAATGGACAAGAATGCATTCAGGAAATAGACATAAGAACAATCTCCTAAATGACACAAGCTATTATGGCACAAAGTCTGAAAGTAACTTGCTTTCTCATTTAAATAAAGAAATATGATTAACAATCTGAGCTCAAAGTCTCAGTGATCGCCTCATAATTTTGGCAGAGTTTTGCTTCTATAACCAAAAAGATCTCTTTTACATAAAATAAGAGATTAAAATATATAGAAGCCAAGGAATACTTGGTGCTTTGTTTCATGGAATGGCCCATGCTTCATTTAATGCTTTGAATGCATTTTTAGTTTTGTCAAGGGGCTTTGCTGGAAGAGGGCGCCTGCCTTAACTGTGGTATGTCGATTCATCTCAAATGTCTTCTCTTGGGCCTGGGTCATCTGGTCTATCTCTAGATATGTACATATCTATTCCCTTGATTTTATTCAAAGGGAGAAAAATATGCTGTACCTTTTAATGTTTGTGAGCTCATATGTCTACTTGGTGGACTGTTCCACCTACTAGAAATAACTCCTACACAGATATTTATGGTCTTTCTTTCTTTCCTTATTATAATTTGTCTCTTCCTCATGATTTGAGCCCTCGAGCTATCTCTTTTCCTTTTTTAGGCTCTTTTTGCTTCCTTTTTAGCTTGTCTCTTAGTTTGTTCTTCAGGTTCTGTGCCACATTTGAAAATCAACAGATATCTCATTTCCTTGAATTTGACGTCCCCAGGGACATCACTGGTTGTTGGTCATTTGAACCAATTTGAACCATGAACCTTTAAACCATGAGAGTTCATTGGTTTAATGGTTCATTTGGTTTAGGCAGTCTTATCGGCTCCTTGGTTCCATCGCTTCTTTGCTCTTCAGTTGAACTATCTCTTTGAACTGGTCTCTGGAATCTTCTACTTCTTTCCTTTGCTTGGAGCTTTCTATGAAATTTTGAACTTTTGAACCTTTTTGGTTCAAGTTTCAACATTTCATTCTATATTTCTTAGAAACCTTTGTTTTCTCTATGTCTCTCAAGTTTTGAAATTCCTTTGGCTTTATGTCTTTGGAACACCCCGAAGGGAAGGTGTCCCTTCAGGCTTTGAGAAAGGTCCATTTCTTGGTCGCTAAGAGCCCCTCCACAAGGGTACATGAACTTTGGGGTCCTTCGAGTGGCCTTCTTCTTCAAATCCTGTAGAGTCCATAGAATCAAGCCTATAGAGTCTGTATAATCAAGCCTATAGAGTCCATAGAAATAGGCCTGCAGAGTCCATAGAAACCACCCTGTAGAGTCTGTAGAAGCAAGCCTACGGAGTCCATAGAAACATGCCTATAGAGTCTATAAAATCAAGCCCACAAATTCCATATAAATAGGCCTACAGATTTTTTAGAATCAATCCTGTAAGGTCTATAGAAACAAGCTTGCAGAGTTCGTAGAAACAAGCCTGCAGAGTCCGTAGAAATAGGCCTATAGAGTCCATAGAATCAAGCCTACAAAGTATGTAGAAAAAATCATGTGGGTATTTGATCATTCCTTTATATTTATATCTTTGGAACCCCCCAAAGGGAAGGTGTCCCTTTGGGCGTTGAGAAATGTCCATTTCCTAGTCACCGAGAGCCCCCCGCAAGGGTACATGCCCTTCAGGGTTCTTCAGGCAACCTTCTTCAAATCCTTTAGATAAAATGTCAGAAGGAATTCCTTTAGACATTTTGTCTAAAGGAAACCTTTCCTTTGCCTTAGCTATTTTCCGTCGGGCCTTTGATCATTCCTTCGGACAAAATGTGCGAAGGAATTCCTTTGGACATTTTGTCCGAAGGATTTCCCTTGTAAAATTTTGCCGTGGAAAATCTTTTCAAAAGATATCTTTTTTATTCCCTTTTGTTTACTACCCTCTGCAAGGGCACTTTCCCTTTGGGTTTTGGGGGACTCCTTTAAACCTTTCGATTGAATCGACCAATTGAACCAACCATGGTTCAATAGTTCAATGGTTCAATACTGTGTTCTGTTTATTCAATTGACCAATTGAACCAACTGCTTTAAACCATTCATTTGAACCAACTGATTAGAACAACTCTTCAAACTTTGATTGAACTCATTTAACCTTGAACCTTTGAACCATTTTGGTTCAAGGTTTAACGATTCAACGGGTTAAATCTTTCTTTTTTTCTTTAAGTCCTTTGAATTTGTTGAACTTGCCAAAGTGGTTGAACTTTGAACTTTTATCAAAGTGCTTAACTCTTCTAAGTCTACCAACGTTGTTAAACCTTTAAACCCATTGAACCATTGAACCTTTGTTTGAAGCTTGCCGATGGACCTTTTGGTTGAACCTCGGCGTTGAACCAACCTTGAAATTGCCTAAGTGTTGGGAACTTGTTTCTTTATGAGAGCTCGCATATTGAAGTCATTGAACCTATTGAACCTATGAGTCCCTTAGCTAAAAAAGCTTGAATAATGAAGAATTTTAATCTCAAAATAGTTTCTAAGAAGGGAAGAGAGAATTTTGGCCTGTAGGACCAAAATAGTTCATATATTGTCCCAAAAATGAGTGATAGATTTTGGGAACAATAGGTAGTAATGGTGGGGTCAATCCTAGGCATATCATTGTAAGACCAATTGAATGCTATGTTACAGTGTTGGAGGAAAGAGGAGAGATCTTGAAGTTCCTTGGTATTCAATGATTAGCCCAAATTGACAATGTGGGGGTTATCTAGAGTGTCCAAGTTGATATCGATGGTAGAATCATTCAACATAGTTAGGGCCTCATGATGAAGGGATTTGTGGATAGAATAATCCCCCACAATGAGGTAGGTAAGAATGGAATCATCATCTTGATGTCAGATGGTGTTGATGGTGGTAGAATTGGTCTCTACCATTTCAGGATGTATGAGTGGAAGGACTTTGGTTTGGCCACTCTTGTGGTAGATGAGATGGCCTAAAATTTCAGTATTGATAAAAAAAAGTTAGGAGGGATAATATCAAGGTCTTTAAGTGGAGAAAGTAGTTGGGTTGGCAAGGATGGGATATCTTCCTTTGTGTTGGCAATGGGCTTCGGTGAATTGCTGGATTTTTGAGATGGTTGATACCCAAGGCCAAATAACTCATGAGGCCCTTGTTCATATCGATTGAGGCCAAATCCTTTCCAAGCACATCTATGAAGATATAACTTAGCAAAATCTAGTTTGCTAAGATAGGAAAAGTTAAAGGTAAATGGTTGGATGGATAATGTAGTGGTAGGTGATGGAAGTGGCCGATTAAGTTCCCCATAAATGAAATTCATTTGATGGTTAGGGAGACTAATGGGGATGATGGTTCCAATTTTAGGGTCATAAGAAGGGTCATGTTTGAGATTCCCATATTCTTGTGGGGTAAGGAGGGCATTAAAGGCTAAGAGTATATATTCCTCAAAATAAAGATGTTGGAATGTGGTCATTATGGGGTCTTTTATAGGAATTTGGGAAGAGGGGATAGATGAGCTAGTGGAAGCTTCATTAACATTAGGTGTGGAAATGATATGGGTTTTGGCTGGTGAGGTTGTGTTATTGGTAGATGGTTATGCATTGGATAAAGGGGGAAGAAGGATGTCATTAGGTTGATATGTCATATTGCAAGATGTAAAATGACTAGGGTTAGCTTGGATAGTCACAACTTGCCCTTCGTGTTCAAACTTGACACATCAATGTAGGGTGGAAGGGATGCAACTCATGGCATGAATCCAAATACATCTGAGTAAAATGTTGTATTAAAACTCTCCTACAACATAAAAGAGTTTGGGAATAGTATGAGGCCCTACACAGAAGTGGAGTATAACTATGCCCAAGGTGGTAGCCATAGTATCATTGAAAGATCGAAGGACCATTGAGATTTGAGACATGATGTTTTATGTAACTGTAGCTAGTCATAAGCATGGGAGGAGATAATATTGATACTATCTCCCTCATCGATCATCACCATTTTTATGTGGGTTTGATTGATGTATGATGTAATGAAGAGGGAGGGATTGGGATCCTCTAAATGAGCAGAAGGTATTTCTAAATTCTTGAAGGTGATAAGGTTGGAATTTTGAAGGGTACCAACAAAAGTAGCTAGAGGCTAAAGATCATCAAGTTGGACCTTGATGGATTGTAGATCCTCTATGAGTACTTGACGGTGATGGGGAGAGGTAGAGATTAACTCATACAAGCTCATCTTTGTTAGAGTTTAGTGAAGTTGCTTGAGGATAGATTTTTGGATGGATATTGCATATGGGTTAGGGTATGGAGGGTTAGATGGGGAGGAACCTAAGACAGACACCTTAGGTTTGTTTGAATATGGATAAGGTTGGGTATAATTTGCTTGGGAGTTCAAAGAGGGGTAATTCCAAGGAATGAATGCCTTAATATTCCCTTTATCCTTTTATTGGGCCCAAGATCGGGTAATCATGTGAATAATGTGGATAAGGGGGTTCTTTAGATTGGATGGTCATTTTGGTTCCTTCTCCTCACTTTTAGGTGAGATCAAAGATCAGATTGGTTGAGTCAGTGGTTGGATTGGCAATGGGAATGAAAGAGGTTTGTCTAATAATAGATCATCATCTTCATATAATTTTTGAGCAAGTGATTGGAGAGCTTTACAATTCTTGGTGTCATGTCTTGATTCCCTATGATATGCACGTATCAAGTTATCATTAAACCAAGAATATTTGGTACATGAAGGGTCAAAGGGTTTAATGGGTGGTAAGCTTAGGGAAGAAGTTTGTAATAACTGCTAGAGAATGGTTAAGTAAGATTTGGTTAAAGGTGGTAGATGTTTAGTGGTTTTTAATTTGGGTGTTGAAGTGGGAGGTTGTGTGAATGTAGGTTTATTGGTATGTGTCTTGGATAAAATGGTATGCTTGGTTGATGGTTTTGGTTTAGGCACGATCATTGACGGGTTGGTGGTAGAGGAGGGCAAGGTAGGTAACTTAGGAATTGTTGGTGTAGTGGGGAAAGGTACTTTAGAAAGTAAGTATGAAGGTGTGAACAATAAATGTGGTGGGGTTTTGGTAAAAATGATAGACTTTATGTTTAAGGTAGAGGGATGGGGACCTAGAATGGAGGGCAAGTTTGAGGGAGGTAAAATTTGAGGTTTTGGGCCCTTTGGTGATTTTACCTCTTTGGTTGTTTTAGTTGTTAGTTTTGGAGGGGATTTGGTCACTTTAGTTGTCTTAGTGGGTTTAGGTGTTTGAGGGTTAATCAAATTGGAGGAGGTTTTGGTTGGTTGGGTGGAGTTTTTACTTGGTTTAGAAGGGCTAGATTAGTCTGCCAAAGAAGGGGTTAGAAGTTTCAGTTTTGTTCCCTTACCTTTATCTTAACCTCTAATGGAAGGTTTTTCAATTAGAAATTGTGTGGATGGATCCATCTTCTTGTTAAGCATAGGATATATATTTTACTTAATCAAAATACTTTTGCTTTAAACACTTAATCAAACATTAAAGATATGCAATAAAACTAAAAGTAATAACATGCACCACATAATAGAGAGAGAGACACCCGATTTTATGTGGAAACCCAAAGTGGGAAAAACCACAGAGAATAATCTCAAGTATGTAAATGAGCACCAACTCAAGTTATAAAGTTCACAAGCACCAATTTTTAGGAGCACCAACCCCTTTGCTGAGCACCAACACAACAATGATTCATGAGCACCCACCCATAGGAGCACCAACCCCTCTTATGTATAAAACACCAACTATCTCTCAATGTTTCTTTCTCAACAAATGATAGCACACTACTATATCTCTTCTCTTTTCTCTACTTTCATTTACTCTTCTTAGCTAGATAAAATTATTCGCTTCTATATTACAAAATGACTTCCCAAGCCTCCTTTTATAGCTTTCCAAATGACCTTTGAAATTCACCCTTGCATGACCCTTTGAATTCTTTCTTTGTCTTTACCTAGTGACTCTTTTAATTCCTCAAGGTGACCCTTCATGGAAAAATGCATCCTTTTCCTCTTTTGCCTTTAGTGATGACTCTTCGAATTCCTTAAGGTGACTCTTCATGGAGAAATGCACCCTTTTCCTCTTTTATATTTAGTGATGACTCTTTGAATTCCTCATGGGCCCTCTTTTGTCTTTATGAAACCAAAAATATATTCATTACTATTTAATTAATATTAACACACTTTTATGCAAGATATAAACATTAAAAACACCTTTAGACATTAAATGCTAATTTGACATCATTGACAATATTTCCAAAAATCTCCCCCTTTGTCTTTGATGGCAACCTAAAATTGAGACATGTAAATTGAACCAACTAAAAATATACAATAACTTTCCCTTACAGTAGCATCCTATTTCCTAAACTTGTTCTTGTACATGTTCCCTGTACCTATTTTTGCACCTATTCCCTGTACCTATTTCCTATAGCTTACACTTATCTCCCCCTCAAATGATATACATATTAATCTTTCAACTCACCTTCTTGTCATGCAACATATCCAAGACCCAATATCATCTACCATGCTTCAATTTTTCTTAAAAGTGTCTCTTTAAATCCTAGAAGAGACACCCCACACAAAGGGTCTTAGAAAAAAATCTCAGGAGATTCCAACATCTCCTCTGTTACTTCTTTGATCATCTTGTGTCTTTCTCTTAGAATCTGTTTAAGCATGTCTAAATTATTTAACTTACTAACCTCAACATTCATGATGTTCTTCATCTTCTCAACTCTTATAATTGTATTATCTTGACAAGGATCTTGCTTAAATGTAACAAGAGAATATTCATATTCCTTCCTATCTGATTCTTTATCCACTATAACAAGTAATTTATTCTCACTCTTAAACTCAACTTGATCAAATTTTACTATCTTAGGTCTCCAAACCTGAATTTGGCTCTTCTCATACCTTCTAGGGGCTTTGTATCCTTTGACATACCTTGAAGATCTTTTTACTCCATTTGGACATAATTTAGCAATATAGCCAATCTTATGACAACAAAATCAAACAATATTTCTCATACCTTTTGCTTGAATGTGACTGAGATCTCCCTTTGACTGATTGCTTCTCCTCATACAATCTCTTGCCCTATGACCAACATGATGACAAACAAAATAGTGGCCATAAAAATAATTTGAAAACCTGAAAGCATTGGGTTACCTGATTGGATTATTTAATTTGCCTTTAAAACTTGCATCCTTCTTACCTTGGACTGATATTTCATGATCTTTCTCAACTTGGAATATGAGCCTCTCATGCTTATCCTTCAAATAACCTAACTCAACCTTCAATTGATTACATTCTTCTTCTCTTGATTTCAAACTTGAATTTGCAACCTCTAGTTGATTCTTAAGATCCTGAATAAACATCTTACTTTCTTTTGCTTCTATAGCCAACTTAGAATCCAAAATACTTGTTCTTTATGAGCCTCGACCACAAATTTTAAATCTTGATTCTCCTTCTTTAGTCACTTGGCCATCATGCTTTACTTGATCTACCTTCAAGATGTTAAACTCTTTTTGAAGGGACCTACTCTAATACCAATTGTTAAGCACATGATATATCTTTTACTTAATCAAATTAATTTTTATTTAACCACTTAATCATACATTAAATATATGCAATAAAATTGAAATAAATAACATGCACCACATAAGAGAGACACCAGATTTTACGTGAAAACCCAAAGTGGGAAAAACCACAAAGAATAATCTCAAGTATATAAATGAGCACCAACTCAAGTTACAAAGTTCACAAGCACCAACTTGTAGAAGCACCAACCCCTTTACTACGTACCAACATAGCAATGATTCGTGAGCACCCACCCACATGAGCACCAACCCCTCTTGTGTATAAAACACCAACTATCTCTCAATGTTGCTTTCTCAACAAATGATAGCACACTACTATATCTCTTCTTTTTTCTCTTCTTTCCTCTGTTCTTCTTAGCTAGATAACATTGCATGACCCTTTGAATTATTTTTTTGTCTTTACCTAGTGACTCTTTAAATTCCTCAAGGTGACCCTTCATGGAGAAATGCATCATTTTCCTCTTTTATCTTTAGTGATGACTCTTCAGATTCCTTAAGGTGACCCTTCACAGAGAAATTCATCCTTTTCCTCTTTTGTCTTTAGTGATGACTCTTCGACTTCCTCATGGGCCCTCTTTTGTCTTTATGTAACCAAAAATATATTTGTTAACATTTAATTAATATTAACACACTTTTAGCCAAGATATAAACATTAAAAACACCTTTAGACATTAAATGCTAATTTGACATTAATGACAATATTTCCAATACTTCTCTTGTGAGACAGCTTCCAAAGAGGGGGTGGATAGTTCTACGATAGGGGAGGTAGGTGTGGTATCCTCCAATGGAAGTACGGATACGATTGCTTCCTTTATTTGGGTGTCCAAAGGAATAGAAGGCAACCATTTTTCTTCCATTTAGGGAATGGGGGAAAAAGTGATTGAAGTAACATTTCCTTCATCAATGGGTTCACTAGTAACCACATTAATAGTATGTGCCTCATGATATGGTTTGGGTTTATTTTCATGATGAGATGTAAAAGGAGCATGATTAGCGAAAGGCTTGTGGAATATGTCAAGGGCTTGATTCGGTGGCACATTAGGATTGTCCAATGTGAGCCCCCCTTTGTCATTGAGGGATTGGATAAGGTATTTGAAGGTATTGCACCTATTGATGTCATGTCTTATGACTCGATAAAAAGTGCAATAGTGATTCTCATTATATCAACTAGGCATGGGGTAAGAAGTATCAAACTATTAGGGTGGTTTAATTGGTGGAAGTTGGATGATATTGGATTTTAGTGATTTTTCCAAAATAGGAGGATAAGGATCCCCAAGTGGAGTTAATGTCTTATAGTTATTCCAAGTTTGGTTCCTTTGGTTTTGGTTTGGATAGTTGAAGGGGTCAGAGGTTTGGTTCCTTGGGTTTTGTTAGTTGGTAGATGGTGGAGGTGCGGCTTTGAGGATAATAGCATTGGTGGTGGATTTGCTCTTTGAATTGGTATTGGTTGGGTTGTTTAGTTTGGAAGAAGAGGGATCATTGGGTTTGTAAGTTGGGTTCTTATTCTTCAACTTTAATCTTTCCTCATCAATGGCTCTGTTCTCTAGTTTGTGAGCCATGGTAAAAGCTTCATCAAATGTTTGGAAGCTTTGGACATGCAATGTGGATGAAATGTGTTTTTCACATGCCTAGGAGAAGATCTCTATAAGCTCAGGTTGAGGCAATGAAAAATAAAGTTGGTTAATTAGGATCCTCCAACGAGCCACAAAATTGGCAATAGATTCATCTTCAAATTGCTGAATGGAGTAGAGGTTGGTAATAGAAACTTTCTTGGCTATATTAATAAAAAAGTGATCCAAAAAAGTTTGGGCTAATTGAGTGAAGAAGAAGATGGAGTGTTTTGGGATGGCACTATACCAATCTAATGCTAGTCTAGATAAGGACATAGGAAAGGTATGAAGGAGAAGAGCATCATCATGGGCAATCAAGTAACATGCGTGCCTAAATGCTCTTAAATGTTATTGGGGGTCCTCATTACTTTGAAATTTAGAGAATTTTGGTAATTCCCATTATGGAGGATATGGTCAGAGAGGAACAGATGGATGGATGGGTTTATTGAAAATTTGGTCATAAGAGATAAGGTTATGTGATCCCAAAATAGATGACTCAAGGGTAGTTATTTTCTCCATTAGCATCTTAACCAAGTCTATTTGGGGTTATTGGGTTGGATAGGTATATGAAACATTTTATTGGGGCTAGGTGACATGGGAATAACTAGTGGATGGTTGGGATGATGTCATCTGTGTGTGTGTGAAGTCATTTAAGATTGGATGGAAGGTGAAGGTATGTATACTTATGTGTTAGGAATATATTGATAAGATGTCATGGGTACGTGTTGGAGGGTTGAGGTTGGGGGGTTTATGTGTGACATTGAAGTGATTAGTGGGTTAGTTGGCTGAAGGTGGGTAGTGACCAAAGTGCTTATAAGGGGATTTGTTTTTGGTGTGGAAAGTACCAAGTTCTGAAAAGGGGTTGAGGTTGGTATATTGCTTAAGCTAAAGGGGGTGGTAAAAATGGGTGTGGAAGACACCATGTCAATAAAAGAGGTAGAAGTGACAAGGGGTAAACAACCAATGTAAGAGGTATTGGTTGGGGTAACAGGTTTTTGGGTGGTGGTAGTAGATGGACTAATGGTATAAGATGAAGCTTGGATAACAGAAAGGTGGGATGATGCAACACCAACCATGAGGTGGTGTGGCATACCATAGGGGGGATCCATGGGAGGAATCAAAGCCATCAAAGTACGGTAGGCTAAGGTGTTAAGATAGTGTTGTAAAGTAATTAGATTGTTGTCCAAAAAAGTGGTAAATTTGAATCACCTTTAGGTATTATTGTATGAACCATAGGTGGGGGAGAATGGTGTGGTGAAGCATGGGGTGATCTATCAATGTCCAAAGTATAATCCATGGATGAGGATGAAGAAGAAGATGGTGGTGGGTTGTTTTGGTTTTTCAATTGTTATCTAGTTAGGACCATATGATAAATTTAGAGATGGATAAAAAACCTCTTTCCTCACTCAATGATCAAATAAAGAAAAACCCAAAGCAAGCAAAGCACACACTAAAAGCGCAATTAATCCTAGGATTTATTTTAAATCACTTTTGGCTTATGCCTTAAAGAATGTGAAAGAGGAAATCAGGTTGAATAGGTCCTAAAAAAGGTAGTCTATGTTTGGTTTTAGGTTATGTTTAGGCACTTAATAAGAAGTTTGTATTGGATTGAGTACATGACTTGGTGGTTGGGGCTTGCTCCCCTCACTTCATGATCTTGTAGCCAGTGCAGGTGCTTAGCCAATATATACTGATTACCAGAGTTTATACTCAACCAAAGAGTTGAGTTGGTTATCCCCTTGGTGATTAAATATAAGTATGATAACTAGGAAAGGGTAAGGTGATCTGTTAGGTGATGAAATCCTAGTCAGGCCTTGTCTTAAGTGATTTTTATGTTTGTTTTGTGCAAGTGGTTTAGTTGTGTAACATTTACGCACTACGGTTAATTTTCTTTGCATTTAATTAATCTAGGTGAATTCATTAAGAAAGAACACAAACAAGAAGATGAAATCCTAATCCTATGATGAATTCTCTTTTGATTTTTAGAAATGTAAATATTTTTTTTTTTGCTTTTTTATTTTTCCTGATTTTCTAAATAAAAGAATCTAAAACTTACGTTTTGAAAGAGAGAAATGATTAATTTTCAAAAATAAAATTACATATAAATGTAATTTTACTAATTCAGATAAATTTCTTAAAATAAATAATTAACCCAAGAAAACTTAAGGGTCCCACCGGGCGTGCCAAAATGTTTCTATCTATTTTTGCTTTTTTCTAAGTGTGAAAAGTAAAAACTAGTTAGGAAGGGTGTGGAAGAATACCTGTTGGTTTTGCATGTGTTTGAATCTATATGATTATGGAGATATCCTCTTTGGCTTGAGAGGATGACCTATAAATAAGAAAATACTTAAAAAAGCTTGTTTGTTAGACAAGTAGATGGATGGATTGCTTAGCGTGAGCTAGATCCTAGAAGCGAAAGCTTTCTAGGAGGCTATCAATCCACCTACTTTTAAACACTTAAGTGTTAATGATAAAAGAAATATATTTGAATTATATGAATATAAAACTGAAATTAAATAAAACAAATTAATCAAGAAAACTAAATGCTTTGCTTAGATGGATAAAATAAAGTAACTAGTTTAAATTATGCTAATGCTGAAAATTGGCTAAAATAAAGTTTTTGTTTTTGGTTTAGATTGGTTTGATAAAGGTCAAAAGAGTGATTTGGTTGGGTTTGGAAATGGGTTGAGATGGTGAATGGAAATGTTTTCAAGAAAACAAGAGGAATAAATGGTCAAAATAAGGCCAAAAAGGCAAAGGGGCAAATGGTCCAAAACGAGGCCAAGAAGGCAAAAGGGAAAATGGTCAGAATGAGGCGAAGAAGGCAAAGGGGTAAATGGTGATCAATAAGACAAAGGGGATATGGATAAGAGGATAAAATGACAAGAGGGTGATGAAGGAAACAAGTGAATTAAGGACAAAGGGAAATAAATACAAAAATTAAGATAACTAAACAACAAGATTACCTCAATGCTTGAAGATGCTTGTTGATGGAGATTGGCTTGTTGATAGTTGATGAAGATTTGAAGTAATTTTGGTAGAGTTTTTTTTCTTGAGACACTTATCTTAAATATTATGACCTCCTTGATGATACCTCCAAACTTGCAACACAAATGTTAATAACAAAATACTAACTTCCAACTTAACTTTGGGTGAAGGAGAGGGGGGGGGGGGAGTATTTATAACCTTTGATGTGAAGAAACATGCCAAAATAGAGGAATAGTGAAACAATTCAAATTTCTCCAAGTGATCTCATGAATGAGTTAATAATGAGGTTGGTGGGGATTCCCACTTTGATCATAAGTCTCCTATTTGGGGTTGGTGTGTCTCCCACCTTGCACATGGGTCTAATTTTGAATGGGAATCATGCACATGGGTTTAAATGAGACCAAAGACTTCTTCCCACCCTTTATAGCTTTCACACAAACACTTAAAGGGGTGGTAGATCAAATGTGGTTCCATTTTCCATGTGGGGGATGAAAAGTCTAAGGTGAGGTTGTGGAAGATTTCTATTTGGGTTGAGAAGTCTCACATTTTGACTAAGAAGTCAAAAATGGGTGCCCTTTGTCTTTCCCAAAGTCTTAAAGAGGAAGGTATCTCTTTTAAAGTCTAATTTTATATGGGTAAGGAAAAATACATGTTGAATAATGACCCCTTAAGGGGAAATTCACCATATTTCAAGGGGGAAACTTTATGATGCTGAAATGAGGTCATAAGGCATTTTGAGAAAGGGTCCCAAGTGGGGTATGGTGTCCCACATCAAGCCATGTCATTTCTAAGCCATGACACTTGCCACATCACCTCCAAATCACATGCCATGTCACTTGCCATGTCATCATGAATAGTGATAGTGGGGCCCATAGTGAATAGTGATGATGAATAGTACTTTCAGATAGTGATTTTAAATGATATTATGTGACTAGGAGAATAATGATTTGGTTGGGTTAAGGGGATTTTTTGGAAGGTTTAAGAAGTTTTAGGGGGCCCTGAGGCATTTAGTCATCCAAAATTGTAAATGTGTAGTTTTTTGGTGTCTACAGTCTGCACATAAGTGACTTTGGCAAGCTTTTTGGAAGTAGTGTAAAGATATATTCAACTACAAAGGTGGTAAAAGGTTGTTATTGGAAGAAGTCAACCCTTCACTATAGTTTCTCCACTTTTTATTGCACAATGTCGATGATGATGGATGCATGGCACAGTGGTAGGTCCATCCACAAATTTGAAGAAACCTTTTAATGCACTTGGACCATGCACACATCCTTCTAGAAGAAGTATTTCCTTCTCCTCCTCCTTATCATAGAAGTCTCTAACCATATCAACAATCATTACCTAGTAGACCTCTTGTTCATCAATGCCCATCTGTGGTAGGTCACATGAGCTTATGATTTGGGGCACCTTAGGATCATCTAACTAGGTCATCATGCTCCTTATCTTGTGATTCAATGGAGGGGACATATATTAATACTCAGTGGAAAGCTTGTGCTTTCATTTCTATGGATGTAAATTGGTGGCTTCTTATTGTTGTGTTGTAAGGATGACTGTGCTAGATGGTATAGCTTGGAGTGGTGTCACATGCTTGGCTATGAAAGTTTTGTATTTGGAAACTTTAGCCTATACTATGGCCATAGTGATAAAGAATGGTAGAGGTCCAAAGGGAAACCTTAGTATCTCATGGATATGTATGAATACACCTTTTGGAAGTAAGGTGACAAGAACATATTAGCCCAAGTACTACATTACATCTGATGACACTTGAAGATGTGTGGTGATCAACTCCAGGCACTCCTCCTACCATGATTTGAAGTTGCCTTCATGAGCTAGGGTTCTGTGTTCAGGTGTCCATATGAGGTTGGGGAATTGCTATGTTAGGCAATAGTCAATGTTGGGTGCACCTCTCCCTCTAGGGACTTCCATTATGTAAGGAACAAAATAAAAATGAGGAATTGGTATTAGAATGTTTGCTTAGGTGATGTGTGATACTTGTCAATGTTTGTGATCAGCATCTGAATGAAGTATTTATAACAATTAAACTACTCATTTTGGTGGATCATATGGTGGGTGATATCCATGACCCTTTTTGGAATTTTATTTATAGACTTGGTCATCTATCAAAACCTCCATGTGATGTATTCTATGAGGATGTGCACTGGTTCATCATGAATTTGTTTAATTAGGATCCCTCTAGATCCTCAAACATATGAATCTCTAACCTTCTATAGAATAGGCAACATTCTCATCTTGTATGAAGCAAGGGAGTCCCCTCGCGTAGACATGCCCAAAGCTTGATCCATTATTTTTATGTTGATGACACTGTGGTGTCCAGGCCAATATAGATGTTACCATAATTGTATTGGTTGAGTAAGATTTGTACAATCTCCCCCAAGTCACCAAAAGTAGGCATTTAAATTAGGCACTCAAAATTTGTGTTATAGAAGTAGTGGAGGGTTATGAGAGCTAGTGGTTACACAACATCAAGAAGGTCTGGCTAAAATAACTTTTGCTCTACTACTTGAAATAAATAAAATGGATCTAGATCATTGAATTTTCTTTGCCTTAGTGCCATATTGATTCCCATTTCCTATTTTTGTGCATTTTTCAAACCCCTAATGAGTTGTGAAGTATACATGATTGTTGAAGTGATAAAATTGATACTCTATTGGATCTCTGTGTAATAAAACTAGCTTAGCTCTTTGAAATTTAGCTCATGAAAATATTTTCAAGGATGAAATGTAAACTTGGTTCACAAGCTTATGCCTTTATAGATTTTGTGAGTATCAATCTCTGCATAAATGTCATACTGAGCTATCTGTTCAACATGAATGCAATTGGTGGTGTGGCAAATCTTATCCAATTTAGCAATTAAGATAGTTAGTCATTGACACATGTGTAGAGATACATGTTATGTTCTTTTTTGTTCATATGGGAGTATGAGTAGATGATGTTGATGAGCTACTGATTTGTTGAAGATTAAGTCAATCAAACCTTAGATCTAGAATTAACTACTTATGGATGATTTTTATATGGTGAAGATCTTGGTTGATGTGACTTATCCATTCATTTTTTGGACTTAATTGCTTTCTTTCACTCATGCTAACATCCACGATGGTGCATGTGAATTCTCTTATGCATGATTGATGCACACTATACTTGGCATCTTGGTTCCCAAATGGTATTGAAGAGATCATATACAAACACACACACACAAAGAAAAAGAAACACACAAGAAACATGCAAACATGAGAAATCCTAATCTACTCAGTGATACTCAATACCTACTCACCTAGAAAAATAAATTTAATTAAGACTATTGGTGGTAAGGCTTATGCCTACATCTATTCACCTACCTTGGCAAAATGATTCCCTAAAAATCTCTCAAAACAATGGTTTTTTGCTGAGATATTTCATGTATAACATAAGGCCCTTTTTATCGAATCTATAATTTACCTTAAAATTCTCTAAAATGACTATCATATAACAAAATTGGTTGATTTTTATGAAATTCCTTGTGGCATAGATTCTTATCATGCCATGCTTTCTAGCTCTGCTTATAAACTTCATGTATCCAAGATGCTTTGCATTGATATTCATCTATCCTATTGAGTTTGATAAGTCTGTTGGTGAGAGACTCACAATCCCCTAATCTCATGACCATTGCATTTCATAGATTGGGTACCAAATATTCCATTAGAATAACTACTTTAAGCCCATAAACTAACCAAAATGGAGTAAAACATATAGCCCTATTATAATGCATGTAATATGCCCACATTATTACAAGAATGCGATCTTCCCAATCATCCCTCTTGACATCATATATTTTTGTCAACATTTTTCTCAATACTTTATTATAAGCCTTAGCTTGGACATTAGATTACAGATGGTACATATTACTTTTATGATGAGAAATCATGAATGCTTCAATAAGAGCCTTGATGGTGTTGTGCAAGAAGTGTGTCCCTCGATCATTATTGAGCTTGATGGGGCATCCAAACCTTATACTAATATTCTTATAGAGAAACTTTAATGTATCCTTTGCACCATAGCTGGGTGTTTAGTAGATTCAACTCATTTGGTAAAGTAATCTATCATAGTGATAATATACCTTGCTTTACTATGTTTACTTAGTGGATTGATAGGTCTAACAAAATCAATGCCCCATTGTTCAAAAGGTTATTTGAATAACAAAGGTTGCAAGGGAATTTCATCTCTTTGTAGTGGTTTACCCATGTGTTAACATACAACACAGTGCTGTGCTACTCTATGTGAATCCTAAAAAAGGTTTGACCACCATAACCCACTCTATAATAACTTCTTGATAGTAGCTTCTCTAGAAAAAAGTCCTCTTGTTATTCCTTGGTGTGCTTATTATAAGAGCCGTGGTCATTCATGTTCTAGAACTACCCTATGTAGTACTTCATCCTTCCCCAAATGATACAAAAGCCCATTGATGATGGTATGTGGTAAAGCTCTGGTGATAAACTATTTTTTGTCTCTTTTTTGGTAGTACATAGGGAATACTCCTTATTTGAGGAAATTAGTGATTGCTTCAAAAAATTTAGGAATCATAGAATTACAAAATAGATGAGCATCAGGTGAATCTTCCAGTAATTCTTCTGGTTCTTCAACATTGGGAATATGATTAAGATGATATGGCCCCACATTTTCTCTACTAGGCTTGATGTGAATATAAAATTTGAATCCTAAAATAACATCAACCATCTAAAAATTTGTCCTTTAAGCATTGGATTATTGACTAGGTAGCGTAGAGCTTGATGATTCATAAAAAATTGAAATGGTGTCATAAGAAGATAGTATCAAAATTTTTGTAGTGCGAACACTATAACTAGTACTTCTCTTTCAGTTATTGTGTAATTATTTTTTTCATCAGACAACTTTCAACTTAAAAAATACATGGGGTGGTCCATTTTACCATCTTCTAGCTACACAAACATAACACTAATTGTGATACTTGAAGCATCAATGTGCATATGGAAGGCCTTACTCCAATTTGGAAAGATGAGGATAGGTGTAGTGACCAATCTCTACTTTAGTTCAATAAAGTTTACTTAGAACTTAGAAGTCCAAACAAACTTCACACCTTTGCACAGTAAATTCTCTAATGGAGTTAATATGGTTGCATATATTTTGATAAGCTTTTGATACTGATGAGGCTAGGATATGCCCAATAAATTTATAATAAATGACCTCATCTTAATCTCTCTTTCTATTAAGTTTGATTGCATTTTATAACTTTTATTTTGATCTGAGATGAGTTAGGATATGATTATCCATCTTTTGTTGATTGTGATTCTAATGTTTTAAAAGAGCTGTAATTTCTAACAAGTGTGTTGGAAAATTCTAGTTTTGCAATAAAATAGGTCATCATTAGGCTAAAGAACAAATATGAAGTGGATTTCATGTTTATGGAAGCATTGGACTCAATTTAGATTAGTTCTAGAACTTACAGAATCTATTCCAAAATCATCACAGTTAGTTCTTAAACCTACAAAATCTATTCCAAAACCATCACAGTTAGTTATAGAACTCCACCATACTATTTCAAGTCATCACATTTTTAGACTTAGCTCCAGAACTCTATATTTAGCTCCAATACTCTTATAGATAAGCTCCAAAACTTTTGCTGTTAGATATGGAATTGATGAGGATCTATTCCAAATGGCTAGTAATCTATCAGATCAATGATCCCATTAAATCATGAATAGATTCCTAATTTTCTAAACTTGTAGAATCAAGACATTTATCACACAGCTGGACATCCAGCCACATCTTGATTCAGTATCTATTCTGGGTATGATTCGGTTCCATCGTATTTATGAAATAGTTACAGCCATCAAAGCATCTATATATATAGACCAAGGAATTTAGTAAAAGAAGGGAGATAGATATAGAATATAAAAGATAGAAAAAATCATTGAAGAATAGAGAGATAAAGGATAGATTAGTACATTTGTAATACAAAAAATATTATCAATGAAATAGCCATTTCTATTTTGAAAGCAAATTAAATTATTCAAATCTTGTTCTAGGCGGAGCAAGGGCCCACTCTTCTAAAGAACCAGGATCTTCATTTTCGTCAGTATTTATATTTCTATTTGCAAAAGTAAATAGGTAACTTTGTTAAATTTATAAATGCTTCCAATTCTTTAAAGTTCAGATTTGTTGTAAATTTGTTCCTATAGGAATTTTAGATTAAATTTTCAATCCTGAAATGTGTGTTTGTTTCCAACAATCTATTTCATTTTTGCAATGTGTGTTTATTTCCAGGAATCTATTTCATTTTTGCAATGTGTGTTTATTTCCAGCAATCTATTTCATTTCTACAATGTGTGTTTGTTTCCAACAATCTATATCATTTCTGCAACGTGTGTTTATTTCCAGTAATCTATTTCATTTTTAAAAAGTGTGTTTATTTTTAGCAGGTTTGCATAGTTTGATTTCAATAAGGTTTTAACCAAGAAATTCTTAAAACATTAAAAACCCCCCAAAACAACAAAAATACAAATACCTCCATTCAATTACTAAATCGCTATGATTCCTCTTGTTGCATATATATTTAGGCATAGTCTTGGTTAAATATGACATCAACAGAAAGTTGATTAAATGAAGGGGATGATGACACCCAACATTTTTGATGTCGTTGCTGGGGAACACTAATTGGAATTTTCTAATTAGGTGCCAACAAGAGCAACAATCATTCATTTAGTAATTAAAGAATTTTCCCCTAATTTATGAGTAGACCATGAGATTCCAAGGGTAGATTTCTCCCTAAAATATTTGAATAAGAAATTCCATCATCCTCTAATTTAAAAAAGGACATTGAGCAAGAATTGGAGGCACCATTATCTCCCACAAGACAAGAAGCAAAATTTCCATCTTTAGAATTTTTGGATCAGTCACCAAAACCAAGTCAAACTTTAGGGAGGAGGATTATTTCTCAAGATCCATTGCGGGAAAGTTTTGATTCTCAATTGAGTAGTCAACCCCCTACTCCTGACTTTTCATCATCCCCAAAATAGACCACATACCATATTGATTGGGAGAAGGGATTACAAAATACCAAAGAGATGGAACGAGAAGCTAGAAGAGAACTAGAGAGAACCTTTACCTATCCCATTCATATCGAGGATGATTAAACCACTATGAAAAACATTTCACTTGCACACTTGCCCACATTTAGAGGAATGTCATCTAAGGATCCTGACCAATTTCTGTTTGAGTTTAAAGTAATATGTCATACTTATGATTACAAGACAGATAATCAAAAATTGAAGTTGTTTCCATCTACCCTAAAGGATGTAGCAATGAGGTGGTTTATGGGATTAACATCTAATTTTATTACCAATTGGGAATAAATGGAAACTGTCTTCCTAGATAAATATCAAGATTATTGTAGAGGAAGAAATTGAAAGGAAGATTTTTTCAAAATCAAATAGGAAGAAGATGAAAATATGGAAGATTATTTGGATAGATTCCTCTTTGTGAGTAAAATATGTGGATTTTTACTTCAAGAAGATTTAAATAAAACCATTTTTCTTAAAGGTTTGGATGATGAATCTAGGGAAACCCTTGATTTAATTAGCAGAGGAAACATTGCTCAATTAAGAATGGATGAAATCATAGAAATTTGTAGAAACTATTAAAGGGAAAATGGTTAAAAACTTGAATCCAAATATGAACAAATTTATGGATGAATTGGCAAACTTTAAAATAGACATATTAGTTTAATTAACCTCCACCATGAATGAATTGCAAGCTAAATCAAATGCCCAACTTGAACCATTAGCCATGTGTTGTCCTAGATGTAGGAAGAAACATGCAATAAGAGAATGTCCTTTGGATAAAATGGAAGTATGTCTTGTTTGTGAATCTAAAGAACATGATACTCACATTTGTTCTCTTCTTCCACTCATAAAAAATCAGCTCAAACAAACCAATACATCATCCACCATAGAAGAATTAAATTTTATTCAGAGACAACCTAACCAAGGATAGTTTATGCCAAGACCAGCTCCTAATCCCTAGATGATACCATGGGTAGCTTAAATAGTACCAAAAAGTTGGGGACAACCACCTTGGGCCCCTCAACCCACCTGGCATCCTCAGGTTTGGGTAAGTCAATCTTGGTATACTCAAGGACATCAACAACCTTGGGCTGGTCAAGAAAATGATTATGCTTGGCCACAACCTAGATGGAGCCCTAGCAATTATGTGCGAGGAAAAACATATCCAAATTAGAACCAACAAGCCATAATGGGACCTCCAACACAAAATCTATAGATTTAAAATATAGTCTAAACCTAAATGCCAACACAACCAGTAGCAAACCCATGAAACAAATAAATAACTCTTGTATATGAAACATAACCAAAAAAATCAATTGATTTAAATACAATGGATTGTAAAAACATTCAAAATAGATCTGGCAAAATAGCTAACAATCTACCTGTTATAATCATTGAGATGATAGAAGAAGCTAAAACCCCTAGCATAATTACACCTAAGGAAGATGACAAAGAAAAAGATAAGGAACCAGAAAGAAATTCTATAGAGATTCCATTTCCAAAAAGACTTAAAGAAATCATAGAACTTAAGGACTATGAATTGGTGCAGGAACTAAGAAGATTGAATATTGAAATACCATTGTTACAATTAATTAAGGATATTTTAGAGTTGAACAAGTTAATCAAATTGTTATGTTTTAAAAAACTTGAAAGAAAGAAGCAATACCCCAGGACTATTCAGGTAGACAAAAAACTTGCTAACTTATTAGCAGGAAAACTCCTAATACCTAAATATGGAGATCCTGGAAGCCCTATTATTTCTGTTTCTATATATAATAAGGATATATATAATGTTTTGATTGATTTGGGCACAACCATCAATGTAATGATAGTGGACACTTTGAAAACATTACCATTAATAGGCATACAACCTACTAATACCATATTATAGATGGCAGATCAGTTTGTAGCAAAACCAGAAGGAGTTATTGAAGATGTGGCAGTAATGGTGGAATCATGGGAATATCTAGTTGACTTCCCTATATTGTAGCCAAAAGGTAAAACACTTGGTTATCCCATTATTTTGGGGAGACCATGGTTAGCTACAATTGCTGCCTTAATTGATTGCAGGTCAGGTGATATGACTATTTCAAATGGTAAGAATTCTAAGCAAATTTCATTATATCCATCTACATGACCTTTTATTGATAATCAAGCAAAATTATGGGTTGATAATCTTGATATTAATGAGCAAAATCTATCTTCTTTGGCTATGATAACATTACAAGATCATGTACAAGAAATAGATGATATGGTTAATCCTTCATTGAATGAATGCCAATCATTATTAGAGCAGTTAGGATTAGTTCCAAAACCATCACAGTTAGTTCCAAAACCATCACAGTTAGGTTTAAAACCATCACATTTAGTTTCAGAACCATCACAGTTAGTTCTAGAACCACACTAATTCTCTACAAGTGAAGATAACTTCACTCTGGAGGAATGCAATTTCTCTTGGGGAGAGGAAGGACCTGTAGCATTAGCTTTATAGATATTAGGAGATGGTGAAGAATTTTTGAAAAATAGCAATAATAAGGAGTTGGTCCTACAACAAGATAAGTATCATAACTCTTCCTGTTGTCCTTTGTCCAGCATTTTGCCTCTAGGAACTTTTGGATATGTTACTACATATCATATATTGTTACCACCTATCCACTAAACACCTTAATGGAACCCTTTCAAAAAATTAGTTCATCATATCCTAGAAACAAACATGTTGAGATTCAACCAAGATTTTTTTTGAATATCAATAGCTGGTTAAAGAATGATGAAGTCAAACTGTTTGATGTTCTAAAGGATCATACTAAAGTGTTTGCTTGGGACTATAGAGATGTGAAGGGAATTCATCCAAGTATCTGTACCCATCACATTTATACTAAAAATATTAGACCAGTTAGGCAACCTCAGAGAAGGATTAATCCAGCCTTAAGGGATATAGTCAAATAAGAAATTGAAAAACTATTACAAGTAGGTTTTATCTACCCTATCTCAGATAGCCAGTGTGTGTCTCCTCTTGTAATTATCCCTAAAAAGAACAAAAAATGGAGAATTTGTGTTGAATATAGGGAACTGAACAAATCCACCTTAAGAGATTATTTTCCCTTACCATTCATAGATCAAGTCTTAGACAACCTTTAAGGTAAACAATACTTTTCCTTCTTGGATGGATTTAGTGGATATAATCAAATCATGATTGCTGCTGAGGATCAGGATAAAACTTCATTTTCTTGTCCATGGGGTACCTTTGCTTATAGGGTATTTCCATTTGGACTATGTAATGCTCAAGAAACCTTTCAAAGAGCTGTATTAGCAATTTTTATAGACCTAATAAATGACTATGTGGAGGTATACATGGATGAATTTACTATGTATGGAGATACATTTGATGATGCCTTAAAAAATTTGGACAGAGTATTAACAAGATGTGAACAAGATCACTTGTCTCTTAGTCATGAGAAATGCTTGATGATGGTTGATGAAGGGATCATATTAGGGCACCATATTTCAAAAGGAAGAATTCAGGTTGACCAAAACAAAATCAAGATTATTTCAGACTTGCCTATTCCTCAAACTCCCACATATATCAAATCATTCTTAGGACATGTTGGATACTATAGGTGTTTTATCAAGGATTTTAGTAAAATTGCTGCCCCCATGTTTAAATTGCTTACCAAGGACTTTGAATTTCTTTGGGATGAATAGTGTCAACATGATTTTGAAGAAATTAAAGAGAAATTAGTAACTGCCCCAATATTGCAAGGACCTAATTGGGAGAAACCTTTTCACATCCAAACTGATGCCTCAAATACCTCAATTGGTGTAGTTTTGGGATAGAGAGATGAAGAAGGAAGGATGTATGATATTTACTATCTCAATAAAAATCTTACTCCCACTGAAAGAAATTACACTACCATTGAAAAATAATTTTTGACTGTGATCTATGCAATCAATAAATTTAGACATTACATTACAGGGTGCAAAATATTTGTACATATAAATCACTTAGCAATTAAATATTTAATGAACAAACCAGTGGTTGGAGGTAGAATAATTATATGGTCATTACTTCTACAAGAATTTGATATTACCATTGTAGACAATCTAGGCAAATCTAATGTGGTGGCTGATTTCTTGTCAAGATTGACTAGTACAGGGGAGCAAGATCCAGTCAAGGATAACTTTCCAGATGAATAATTATTTGTTATTTCAGCTAACACACAATGGTTTTCTGACATGGCAAATTATCTTGCAATAGGAAAATTTCCTCCTTTCACTAAAAAATAAATGAAAAAATTAATCAAAACTAGTGCACAATTTAAATGGTTAAATGGAATGCTATCTAAATGTGGTCCTGATTTGGTTTTACACAGGTGTGTAAGAGAAGATGAAATTTTTGACATCTTCTAGGCATGTCATGATGAACCAAGTGGAAGACACTATTCAGTGAAAAGAATAGCTCACACGATACTTGACACTAGTTACTATTGGCCATCTTTGTACAAAGATATGAAGAGATATATCAGGCAGTGTGATCCTTATCAAAGGATGGGACAACCAACCATTATCAATGAAATGCCTCTGCAACCACAAGTAGTAATTGAACCATTTGAGAGATGGGGATTAGATTTTGTTGGACCTTTTAATCCTCCTTCATAAGGAAAAGAACATATTCTTGTGTGTACTGATTATGTAACAAAATGGGTAGAAGTGTAGGCTTTAACAAATGCCACTGAAGAAGTAGTTGCTGATTTCCTTTGGCATAAAATTATGGTAAAGTTTGGAGCACCAAGAAGCTTAGTTTTAGACCAAGGACCACAATTTATGTCCAATATGATCTAGGCCTTCACAATATATTATCAGATCAATCATAGGAAGTCATCTCCCTATCACTCGCAAGCAAATGGACAAGTTGAAGTAACAAATAGAGAATTAGAAAAAATCCTCACTAAAATAGTTGAAGCTGAAATAAGAGATTGGGTAAAAAGACTAGCTGAAGTTGTCTGGGCTTATAATACAACTTGGAAAACCATAATAGGGTTTTTCACCATATGAGTTAGTCTATGGGAAAAAGCCCTTACTGCCTATTGAGTTTGAACTACAGACATTGAGGATAACAGCTAAGGTAGGAATTGAATTGGATGTAGCTCAAAAGGAGCAAATCCTTCAACTCAATGAATTAGATGTATTTAGAATGGAAGCAATTCACTAGACAAAAATAATCCAAGGTTAAAGGAAGTAATGGCATGATTCACATATCAAGGAAAGACAATTCAAAGTAGGAGACTGGGCATTTTTGTTTGATTCTAAGTACCAACAATTCAAAAGTAAATTAAGAACTAGATGGTTGGGACCTTATTAGATCAAGTAGATATTTGACAATGGTTCTATCCAATTACTTCTTATTGATGGTAGCAGAAGAATACTCTTGGTCAATGGACACAAGCTAAAACTTTATAGGAAGCCTCCTACTAAGGATGAATTCTTAAATCAAATTGAAGCAAACAAAGAATTTGATCATATGGAATAACCCAATTCTTCCAAAATAATCAAATAATCAGATGAAAAGATATAAAATAAAGGGAGGAGAATGAAAACTAGTAAATGACTTTCTCTTCCCACCCAAAAAATAAAATAAAATCAGAGATCAATTGAAAATCAGTGATGACGGTTGATCTTCTCAAATAAATGGCTAATTCAAATAAAACTTTTTTGAATTCTAACTATTTTCTAACCATTTTTTAGGGATGATGTGTTTGCATGATAGAGGGATTACATCATCAAGGATGGTAATTATATTTCTAACTTGTTAAAGGTTAAATGGAAAGTTTGCATGTGTGATTAGAATTGATTTAGAAAGATTAGTATGATGAGTCATCTATTATACATCATGGTTAGATATGCAAAATCATGAGAAGGATATTGATGATGGAATGAGTTGGCAGATAACCATAAAGAATCATTCTTATGATTGAAATAACTGTATCCACTAGTTCTATAGCTAAGTATAGTAGTTCTGTAGCTGAAATTGAGAATTTTTATAGCTAAGTACAATAATTCTACAACCAAATTCACTAGATTAGTAACCAAATCTGCTAGTTCTATAGCCAAAATCATCAGTTCTACTGATACGAGAAGCAATTTTCAGCTAACCTGTGAAAGATTCAAATAAGAACAAATCATGGGAATAAAAAAGAAGTCTAAACTAGACAATGATACCCAACTCCTTACAGATGCAGAAGTAGCAAATATCTTTCAACAGGTAGGATGGCTAGAGTTTCTAAGGAAATTTCCCAAATACAATGATGAACTGGTAAGAGAATTTATTATCAATTTAGAGCAAACAAGGAAAAATATTAGGGGAAGAGGAAATACCAAAAAGAAGAAAATATGGAAGAAAATTTAAAATTGCAGACCCTATTGTACCTTCTCAAGCCATTTCTTCTTCTACTGAAGCTATATAAGAACTGATACCTGTCTTTGACAATTCACCTAGGCCTGAGCAAAAGGTGAAAACTAGAAGAAGTTCTAAGAGGAGACCTATGTCTATATATTTTGAGGCTCCTCAAGAAAGAAAATGTCATAAAAAGTCTAAAGAAACTTCAGAGGAGTTGGAAGAACAAGAAAGGCTAGAAATTGAAGCTACTGATATTTTGGGCAGCATGGCCATGACACCTCCTGGACCAAGCCAAGCAAAAAAGGAGAAAGAGGATGAAATATTTGAGGAACCAATTTTCCAAGAAATGGGTGAGACTACAGCACCATCACATGCAGAAGATGAATAGGCATCTTGGAGAAGGAAAGAGAAATCCCCTATGGTAGAAGAGGAATGCTTAACTCCCCAAGAACTTTCAGAAAAAGAACAAAACCAACAGATTAAATAGGCTCTATTTTTGTCTAGAGTAGAATTCATTATCAAGGAAAAGGATGAGGAATTGAACTTCCTCAAACTCAAGTTAGAACAAAAGGAAATGCTCATTGTAGAATTAACAAAACAGTTCATAGTCAAGAATGAGGAATTAGCAGAAATTAAAAGGTAACTAATAAAAATGAGGAAAAATGTACAAGACAGACCTCTATGTCAATAGTCTATACACAAACTAAATTGAATTATCTGCCACTCAAGTAGTTATGGGATGACACATGCAAAAAACTCAGTGAAATCAAAGCATCCAATATAGACTTGAAAGGCAAACTATTGGAAGAAGAGAAAGCAAGGAAGAAATGGGAAGACAAATTTTACAGGAGGAAAATGATAAGTATAAATGTCTTGTGAAAATACAAATAGTTTGTATGACGAGTGAGAAGCTACTTGCATGCATAAGACCTTCTCCTATTTATATCATGTTTTTAGAAGAATAATTCATTTTCTGGCAATTGGCAAGGATAACATGTGGCCTTCCACATGAAATAAAAGATGAAGCTAATTTCTCGGCCGCCTACTCCCTAGCTAATATAGAACAAAAAAACTTTCTTTGTGAATTCTACCTCTGTAATTTTATGCTAGAAAGAAATATAAGTTTTATGATCAATTTGTATGTAGGAGAAATCTAGCTTAATGTATTTGTCTTTGTTCTTCAACATTAGATTGCATGGAAAGAAAGGGAGTTAGAGCATTGGTTAAAGGGTAGTTCATCCAGTCTCTGTATGAGAATTCATTATGGTAATCCACCCACTTTTACTACATATTTCCAATCCCATGCATTTAATGATAATTCAAGGGACCTTATCTTTTTAGTTTATAGAAAAGCATGGATGTCTTCACCTCTTATGGAAGGGAAATTTTTGATAATATCTATGATGCATGTTTAGAAAGATGGGAATTTATCCCAATGGCATTGAAAAGAAGGGAAGTAATATCCCCTTCAAATTTGATCTAGAGTTTAGAAAGGGCAAAAGCTTTATGCACAATAATTCCCTGAATCAATGAAACTCCCCTGAGTATATGGATAGGAATGCAGACAAGGCCACCTCTACTTATCACCCCCATATCTCTTTGGAAAAATAGAGAACCTCAACATCCCACTCAATTTGAGGAATGGAAAAGAAAAGTAGAAGCAGGAGCAGGGTATAGTACCTCTGAATCAAAGCATTGGGATATTCAGTTATAGCCATTTGATCTAAGAAATCAAATGGAATGCAGGATATACAATCCTGAATTTGAAGAGTGAAGTTTTTAAAGGGACTTACAAACAAGTATGGGGGAAGTGATGAGGCTAGGATATTCCCAATAAATGTATAATAAATGACCTCATCTTACTCTCTCTTTTTATTAAGTTTGATTGCATTTTGTAACTTTTATTTTGGTCTGAGATGAGTTGGGATGTGATTATCCATATTTTGTTGATTGTAATTCTAATGTTTTAAAAGACCTGTAATTCCTAACAAGTGTGTTGGAAAATTCTAGTTTTTCAATAAAACAGGTCATCATCAGCCTAAAGAACAAATATGAAGTGGATTGCATGTTTTTTGAATCATTGGACCCAATTTAGATTAGTTCTAAAACCTATACAATCTATTTCAGAATCATCATAGTTAGTTTTGAAACCTACAAAATCTATTTTAGAACCATCACAGTTAGTTCTAGAACTCCACCATACTATTTCAAGTCGTTGCATTTTCAAACTTAGCTCTGAAAATCTATATTTAGCTCTGGTACTCTTATAGATAAGCTTTGAAACTTTTGTGGCTAGATATGGAACTGATGAGGATCTATTCCAAACAATTAGTGATCTATCAGATCAATGATCCCATTACATCAGGAATAGATTCCTGATTTTCCAAACTTGCAAAATCAAGACATCACATAGCTGGACATCTAGCCACATCTTGATTCAGTATTTATTCTAGGTATGATTCGGTTCCATTGTATCTATGAAATAGTTATAGCCATCAAAGCATCTATATATACAGACCTGGGAATTTAGTAAAAGAAGGGAGATAGATATAGAATATAGAAGATAGAGAAAATCATTGAAGAATAGAGAGATAAAGGATAGATTAGTACATTTGTAATATAGAATATTTTAGCAATGAAATAGTCATTTCTATTTTGAAAGCAAATTAAATTGTTCAAATCCTATTCTATGCGGAGTAAGGGTCCACTCCTCCAAAGAACCAGGATCTTCATTTTCATCGGTATTTATATTTATATTCACAAAAGTAAATAGGTAACTCTATTAAATTTATAAATGCTTCCAATTCTTTAAAGTTAAGATTTGTTGTAAATTTGTTCTTGCAGCATTTTAGATTAAATTTTCATTTCTACAACATGTGTTTGTTTCCAGCAATCTATTTCATTTCTGCAACGTGTGTTTATTTCTAGCAATCTATTTCATTTCTACAATGTGTGTTTATTTCCAGCAATCTATTTCATTTCTACAATATGTGTTTATTTCCATCAATCTATTTCATTTCTATAATGTGTGTTTATTTCTAGTAATCTATTTCATTTCTACAGAGTGTGTTTATTTCCAGCAGGTTTGCATAGTTTGATTCTAATAAGGTTTTAACCAAGAAATCCTTAAAACATTAAAACCCCCCAAAACAAAAAAAATACAAATACCTCCATTTAATTACTAAATTGCTATGATTCCTCTTGTTGCATATAGCTTTAGACACAACACTGGTTAAATATGACATCAACAAAAAGTTGATTAAATGAAGGGGATGATGACACCCAACAGATAGTACCCTATATAGCTAAGGAAAGATCACACTTATATGGAGTTGTTTGATGGAGGCATACTCAAAATGACTAAAATTTTGGCATGTTCTACCAAAATGCCTTCACTGCACACTATGTGTCCTAGTAGGACACCAAAAGGTGTAAAAAATAAATATTTTTTAAATTCAGAGCAATGTGTAGAACTCAACAACATTATAACATGAAGCACAATTTAGACAAATGTTTTATAAATAAAGAAAATACTACCCAATCATCAAGATAGACTTTTAGGAAGTCATGAATGAAGTCTTTGAATGCAATCACCACTACACGAAAAAAAACCACAGGTGCCTTCTTGAGGCCAAAAGGCATTACCTTGTTTGTAAAGGATCTATATTTCATGACAAAAGTCATTTTTATCTCTATTTTGCAATGGGTATTTGGTGATAGCCACTGAAACCATCCATGAAAGAGTAAACTTCATGTCCTATGACAAATTCCAAAACTTCATCTATGAAGGAAATTATAAATGGACATTCACACATGCATCATTCAAAATTTGATAATCACCACATACTCTGATCTCCTTTATTTTATTAGGCTACACTACTATGGGACTAACCCAATCTGCCTTTTCTATGGGATAGATTATACTTACATCTTTCATTCTATTGAGTTCAGTCTTCACTTTCAACTTCATGTTTAGATTCTACTTATATGGCCATTTCTTTATGGGTCATGCACACCCTTGAGTTTGATATGCATTTCACTGAGATATGGATTGACTCTCCTGACCTCTAAAAATTTAGTGGAAACACATCTTGATAATATCATAGGAGTTCCAGAGCTTTAAAAACTTTAGCTTTAGTCCCATAATCACCCATATGTGCCAATTTAGGAAACTTATCACTTTCAATGTCTTCTACATGCTTTTTAATGGGTTGCTGGTAAATCTTATGCTTTTCCTCAGCAACATATTCTTGTAGTATGCATTGCCCTTCATATTTTGGAATTTGTATGTTACATAGCTTTTTGTCTTTTGTAGGTTCTATGATAGGGTCCTTTACTAGTTTTACTGGTCATTCAGGTTTAAATAAATCAGTCAAATCAATATCACCATTAGTATCTAAATCTTCAATGTCCCCTCCTTCATCTTGTATTCAATGACACATCTGCATGAGAGATTATTCTTCTTTCTTGGTAGCTTTATATCTTTAAATGCTATATTTAGATCACAATCTATGTTCTTCTGTGTCATTTATTTTGTTGTGGTGCTTAAATCTTATGTGCACCTATGGCATAGGAAATGTTTGATTTTCAATAATACATTGTGAACTAGAGGGTTCTCATCTTTAATTTTTTTTTTTGTATGAAGTCGATCTGCACCTGCACCCAATGCTTTGTCTCCCTCCTACATTCTTGATGCATATACCATGTTGAAGGTAAAGGAGCTAATGTGTAATGAAAGATTTGAACCCAGTACTTTGGTACCACACATTCTTTAGTCTAGACTTCAACACATTTATGAATATGGATTTTAAGACACTCACCTTCTTAGAAGAAAGGCCAATTACTTCTGATGACCTATGGTAATTAGAAATTGTTGATCATGAGTTCTCATGCATCATCCCAATTGGGCTAATCATTTCTATGAATTTCCCACCATGTCACTATAACTCCTTTCAAAGCATAATTTAAAGCACTAACTCACTGACTGGTGGTAGGTACATAAACTTTTAGTCACATAATGAATTGATTGATATCCTTAGTCGTATGGTACATCAAAAGTTATCTCTCATGTGTAAAGACCATTCTCATAGGTCAAAACTCATGATCACCATGAGCCTAATTGAGTAGGTGCGTATATGAGTCTCCACTAATAGAAAAATCTATTTCCTAAGGCAAAGTGCCTTCTTTGGTTAGCTCTATATAATCTTGTATATAATCAATTACTTAATAGATTAAGTGAACTTTTGAATGAGTAAGGGATTTAACAGACATGGATGCATAATACTCGATGATAAATTAGGTTACCAATGGCTGAGTAACTATTAGTTTATGATTCTATTTTTTAAGTGTCTTCAACTATTGAGTGAGTAAATATTGTACCTAAGGTTTAGTATGCTCATACAAGAAGTTACACTCAGCTGTACACAAAACTTTCAGGTTCTCCTATGAGTTTACCTTCATCTAGTTATTTTTTTGTGCAACATAAGGAGAGTCTAGTTTAGCAAGAATTATGTAAGGTTTTTATGCCTTATGTAGAGGAATGATGACAACCTTATCTCCTTGATGCATCTCTAGTTGATTTTGCATAGTTGTGATAGTCATCTAACCATCATATGCCCATTTCTTTCCAATCAATATAGGGTAATGTGTTGTTGTTGTCTTTATATCAATGACTTCAAAGTCAACTCATAGGGTTAATTCTATGACTTTAATCTCAACATCTTCTAATCTGCCAATGGGCTCAACTTTGCCATAGTCGACTAAGATTAGAGTTACTAGGCTATAAATTAGAATCGATCATCCAATAACATCCCATGTAGACCCAAGAATCATGTTGACTATGCTACTAAAATCAAAGATAGCATTTGGAATTTCATATCCCACAACTTAAATGTTGATTCATGCATTTACATCCCATGTCTTCTTTGTTTTGACATACCAAACAAGCTTTTTGTCTCTTATTACCCTCACTGTGCACACTCGAATAGATTATGTAGTAAGTCTATGATGTTCTAAGAGATGTCTTTGTGTGGTGTACTTAAAAGTTTCAATAAATCTATCAATGCAATAACAACTCTATCCTAACACATAATGCACATGATCTAGCCATACATTTGGGCATCTATTATTGTAGCATCTCCTTTATTAGTGTCTTGATGTTGAATGTTTTTCAACATCTATGAATCTTCATACATGAGTTTATTTTCTATAGCTAGGTCTAGGTATTTGTACTATTTTTATTTTTGGATTCCCTAATCTTGAGGCATTTTAAGAGGATGCAAACTTCTTTATATGTGTTGGTATTGTGTAACAACATTCAAGAATGCATCCTCCTTAGGCTACACATTCACCATGTTAACATTCCTGATGGCTTTTTATTTCATTACTTTTGTAAGATATGATAGTCTTTTTCTCATGATGGTCATATACTCTGCAATATGCATAGTAAGACTATCTTTGAGGATTCAAAGGGTAATTACATTGCACATGATTATACTCTCCACATACATTGCATTACAAAGGGGGGAGTTGATAGTAATTTCCTTTGCCACCTTGGTAACCTCCTCTATATTTTCCCCTAGATCCTCCTCTATTCACTTGATAAGCTCCTCTATACCCTCCTTATTGTTACATTGTGTTCCAATGTTGATGTTGCTAGGTATTATCTCTAATTCCAAATTGTTATTGCACAATTGGTGGGGTCTAACTAGTTTACTGTTGTTGCATCATTGCTGGACTCTAGTGTGTGACATACTGGTATTACGATGATGGTGTTGTCCAAATAAATGGAGGGGTCTAACCAACTAAACCTTAAGGCTAATACTAAGGTTAACTAGGAATCCATTATGAACTTGCTTGGGTCACATAACCTTTATCAACCTTTGGGCTAGGAATCATCTGCTTCATCGAGGACATTTGTTTCATAGTGATGGCAAATAAATTTTTAGTGATGTCTTCTTTAAACTCCTTTAAATCCCTAAAATTCTTTTTATCATGATTATGCGACTTATAAAAATTACAATATAAATTATGCAGGTTTTTGACATACTATTGTATGAGATGACACTATGTTATTGCTCAACATATTTCATAAAACTCTATCTTGATCATAGGACAATTCTTATTATAATGTAATTCTTTCCCACACTAAATGCACTATAGATTTAGCTTAGGTTTATCTGCCTCATGCTATTGATCCATCCTCTTCATAAAATCTTGCAATGTATTTTCAATCTTAGAACTTATGATAAGAGCTTCTTCATAGTCTTTAATTTGCTCCACTTACAGGGTAGCAGCTCTAGCATCTACCTTAGTAGCATATTGAGTCTACACTATATCAAATCTAATTCTAGAATGCATTCCTTCAATAAACCACATAGATTTATCATTGTCTTCTAAAGTAAATTACACCTTGTTCACAATATCATAGAACCTATGATCATAATCATAGACTAATTTTCCTGACTTCTAGCTTATCTCCTTCAAGTCTTGAATAGTCTGACTGGTACATTTTTCATCTTAAACTCTATGACAAGCCATTCCTTAACCTATTATCAACTTACATGTATAATTTTTCTATGGTTTATAAACTCAATTTCTCTTTCGTTCAGTGCCCTTACTAACTTGTTAGATTTATAAATACTCCTACAACACCCATTGTGTAAACTAGTATCAAGGTGATTTGGTACATAGTTGTTATAAGAGGAGGTTGTGTTCTATGCAATCCTACTTGTGTAATATGAAGATTTATCTATGCACTAGGAGAGTCAACCTACACACTCTATTTTTTTGTTTTTCTTTCTTTTCTCTGCTTGGTTTCAACAAACCCTATGGCCTTTAAAGCCTTTTGTATTGATGTTATTTCAATTTTAGTACCCCAAAAATGCACTTGTTCTAAAAATGGACCTTCCCAACTACTGTCTTCATGTTCACTTGGTTGAAAACTTCTAATAGAATATAAGAAATTAGGCTACCAGGATGTATGCTCTTCTGGTGAATGATTCTTTCCTATAATTTCTTCTTCTATGCTTGAAGCTATGATTACTCTAGAACTTTGTTCTACTTCTTTTCTTAATTATTCATGTTCTTTTTCTTATAATACTTATTCTTGTAAATTTTTACTACATCTATCATTTAATTTCTTTATTTCTAAACTATTCTCACCTTCTTCTTTTAACATCTCATCTTCCTCTTGTTTTTCATCACTCTTTTCTTTCTACCAACATTCATCATCATCTTTATTAATCTTTCATTATTCATCTCTTTCATCTTGCTCTTCACATATCCTTACTCATACATCATCTATTTTAATGTTACTCTAAACTCTACTCACAACTATTTAGGTATCCTTCTATTTACTCCATCTATTTTGTTATTGTAGCTCACATTTTGAATCCAAACTTTGAGTCTGACTCTTGTTCTCTCGTGTATCCATTCTAGATTTAGGTTCAAGCCTTATCCTCTCATCTAATCATCATTCACTATCATGTCGTACAGACCCCCATACGCCTAAAGTGAATATTCCATATTGGTTGGAGTAGGCACTATGGCCTTGTCCACAACCATCTTCAGAAGGAGAGGTAATCACTGTAAAAATTCCCTCAAATTCCTCTAAAAAAAAAGTCATGCACAAATTCAAAAGCTATATATGATTGTACTATAAAATTAGTTTTATATTTGTATACTATAGTAGTAACCTAGTAATTTATTACTCTTATCAAGTCAGTTTCCAATTTTTGTAGCTGATTTATCTTTTCTTTAGTCCACATTATTGTTCTTTCCATTCTTGGTTAAAATAATAATATTCTAACCATGCCAACCAATTAGATAGCAATTTAGGTATCTCACATCAAAAAAATTCATAAATATCTCCATGAATATGTTCTTAAATGATTTTCTTTATGGTAAGACCAATCATTTTTTATTCTTCTTCTACAAAATTACATATTCTTTGGTCTAACCATGTCTCAATATCTCTCTACCTTGGTAACCATCTTAGCATAATTTTATTCAGAAGGAGTGTCCCATGCTCACTGAACCATTATTAATAGAGGTTCCTGAAGCATTAGAACATGATAAGGATGAGGATAGCTAGGATATACTTTAGTGCACAAAATAGTGTATAGTATTCATTCAATAGTAATAGAAACATAGTAAGTGTGAATTATCATGTGTTAAGTAGGAAGTAATAACAACCAATGATTCATTAAAATAAATAGAGTATTTAGATTAAATTAGATAAAAATTAGTCAAACATTATACATGAGAATGCACGCAAGGAACAATGTAAGAAACCACACAGGTAACCATAACCAGATATGTCTCTATTTATCTTTTTAAAATTAGAACTCTATTATTCTTACAAATACAAGTATATATAGATGTTTTCATTATATGGATATTCATATTATTCTCATACTTGGCACTAAAAGTGGATTCTGGTCATATTATAACCTATTACAAGACATGGAGATAAAATAATTTAGACTTGTACATGACAAAATGAGTACATAACACATGAAATTAGACAAATATCTTGCACAACTTTACAATTTAAATTCTTATCCCAATATGAAGTCTAATTTCTAGTCATGTAATATGATGTTACAATGGAGAATATTTAGAAGGGAATATCTACATTAATAAACATAAATTGAAACTAACCTTGAATTAGTCCTCACAAAAAACTCATAAAAATCACCACAATAGTCATTATATTTTTCTCCGAATAGAAATATGAATTATAAAATTTTATGTAATTGACATTGATTACTTGAGGAGTATAAAATTATTTATACACAACCAATACAACCACCACATTACACCCCTGTAAACTATAATCTATAACTCCACACAATTGCAACAAACAAGATGCTTCCAATGCCCCAAATTTGGAAATTTTGGCACCAAATTACATCAACTTCTCACAAATTTGAAAGGTGACATCTTAGAACTTTCTAATACATAAAAAAACTTATATATAACCCTCATAATAGTAACCAATACAACTAATTTTTTTAAAAATCAAACCACACCAAAAGACACCTTAAAATATGTAAACCATTCACCAAAATTTGCATAAACAATATCAATTAGCTCCAATTTAATATCTAGATGAGATCACCTCTCTGAATCAAAGGGGATGCATCCTATGACTTTTTAAATCAATAGGTTTTTGTCCATTGATATCCTCACTTAAAGGATTTTGTCTTCAAATGCAAAGTTGAACTGCAAAGTCCAAGAATTTATTGAAATGGCAAAAGATCCCACACTAATGAGGTTGGTTATCTTAAATAAGAGTTAGGATGCCAATCCCAAAGTCACAAAATGCCAACAAATACTAATAATAAAATATTTTCATATTCTATCTCTAATCATGTGTAATAGAATTTTTGATATTCTATCTCTAACATGGGTAATATAAAATTTTCCATATTTTATCCATTTATTGTGAGGATAAGAATGCAAGAATAAAACAACAAGTTTTCTTGGAACCTCATCATTATCCTCTCATAGAAATCCATGCCCCAATTGGTAAGTTTCCTTAGAAACTAATCATTATCCTCTTCCAAAAAATCACCCCCACTTTAGCTAATAAAAACATTAATAAACTAATATTTATCCCCATCCCTGTTGATTTATTTGACCTTTCCAAATCCCAGCAAACACTTAATTACATACTTGATCCAACTTCCTTCCCCCTTATTATCCTAAAATTGAAAATTAGATCAATTAATTATTAAGTGGGAATATCATATGAAAAGGAACATGACAATTCCTCCCTCCTCAAAATTTTTTATCCTCAAGCAAATCAAATTCGGATGATTTAAAATATCTAAACCTTCCCAAATGACATCCTTAATTAGCCAGCTCTTCCAACGAATCAAATACTTAGTGACGTTTTTTTTTTTTTAGAGAGGTCTCTTTTTCTTGATCTTTTAACCTTGATATCTATCCTCACTTCATGAATTAGGATGAATTTCTCCTCCTCATCCAAAGATGGAAAATTTATGGAGGGTAAAATATGCTACCACAAAGCTTAAACATCATAAATGTAAACCTTTAAAAGCTATGTGATGTGATGCATGATTATATTTTACCATATTTGACTTAGGTCAAGTAATGAAAATCCAATTATACTAACCCTTCTATTTTGAATGTTACCAAAATTCAAAATCAATCTCAAAAACTCTTCACCACACATCTACTACACTACTCTAATATATTCTAGAAATTTAGTGTGCCAACTCTTTATTTTCATTTCCTATAGCCAAAAATAAAAGCTACCCTAATGAACTAAGTTGAGATACCTACAAGATCTGGATTCATCCTTTGAGAAATAGAACACCTCATTCCAAAGTGTCCCATTGCAAACACCACCTTCAAACCCACTGTTGAGAAAAACTAATATACTTAACATGTAAGCATGATAATCTTAAAAACTCATTATAGATCCCAATTCTTTCAACTGAATCCACTCACACAAAAGCTTCCATGATTTAGTATCCTTAAGAGAATTATTCTTATATTTGCTTCCAACTGAAAATAACTCATTGGCTCATTTCATTAAAATCAACAATTCAAAACTAGCACCACTGCTGAAATCATAATTTATTTTTATATGAATGGATAATGGAAGCAATAAAATAATGAAAATTGATTTTACTATAGCTAGAAAATCATCACAACGAGTCACCATTTAAAGTGTGCTTTTTCTCTCATCCATAAATGTCTGCCATAACACTTGTATGCACTCTTGTTGATGGCTAGATTGTATCAAAATAACTGCATTAATAATGAAATTCAAACTTATAAACCTCTATGTAATCTTCTTCTTTTCATTTCCAACTTTTAACACCATTAGTTGATTCTCTCTTGCATGAAAAATAAATATTTAAATAATACCCACATGCTTATACTTTGCCATTCTGATATTCATGATGACTTTCTTTTAAAGAAAAAGATACTCAACACAACTCCTCAACTTATGATGGTATTGATTATATGCACCTAAATCTACTCACCTTAATTATTCTAATCCTAGTCATTTATCTAATACCCCCCCTCAACATTTCCTCATCTATTAACCTTATTATCTTCCCCATCAATCAATTAATTCTCCTAAATCTTGTTATCTTATCCTTACCCCACTTATCCATTATTTTGGGAATTTAAAATTCTCATGATTTACCTACCACCTACTAAGCCTATTCCTAGGCTCTCCTACACCCCTAGTCCCTAATCACCCACCTAATCCCTATATAATCCCCTACCTAATCATAATTAATCCCTAAGAGGATTCTAGAATCCTCCAATTCTAGAATCCTCTCTAACTTAGCCCTCCCCCTCTAGAAGCCTCTATTATAGAGGCTTTCAAGGAATTAAAAATTATTTGGAAAATCCCCAACCATTGATCTCAATGGACCAAAATTAAATCCTAAACATTGATTCTTGCCTCCATTTTATATATAAACAAGCCATTTCTCCATGGCTAAGCTAAATAGCAATCAAGAGGCAATGACATGAACTTGAATCCAGATACCAAATCCATAAATCCATAATCCGTGATCAAATTACCATAATGTCACAAATCTGAGTCTAAAGTATTCTCAATCCAGTCTTCTAGTCTTTTATCTATTTAATCTTGGTTTGGAGCAATTGTCTTTAGGATTAGAATGTTAGTTTGAATTGTCTATTCATATATTTGCATTTGATTCTAATGGCTCTAGATCTTACTTAGGTAGTTTGATATTTTGGGTTTAAATTACATAGCTTAATCCATTTGCTCAAAATTCTTACTAATTTTTGGTGACCATGGTGAGACCTACACTCCTAATTTAACCATTTTAATTTTTAGTGGCATTTTTTATAGCTTGTAGGGTTGACTAAATCAATAACAAGTTCCAATTTTTTTACATTTTCACACATAGGTAGAAATCATGATATCACTCTACAAGTCATGATATAGCACTAGCCACCAAATCTTAACCACTAATGGTCTCATTCCTTGACAAGTTGTTATGTTTATGTAATATTGTAGATTCACAAATCATGATGTTACATTGGTAATCATGATATCACATCTCCGAGTCATGGTTTTGTAGGGGTCCCATGTCAAGCTTAAAACAATTCATTTTATCTATTGTCTGCTTCCTTCTAACCTTAGTGTGATCATATTATATATTTATGTGTTGTAAATATAGGTTTTCACCCCCTATGTGTAAGAAAAACTAGACTGGTTGAGATTCAAGTGCTTAACTACTAAGTTATAATATCGTAGATTTGCAAGTCATGATATTGACCTATAAGTTGTGATATCAGGATGACAATTGAAAAATTGCAATCCCTATCAAATCTGCTGAAGTTATCCTCTGACATCTTACTTGTAGGTTTAATATTATCATTTTCTTCCTTACAAGAGGACCAATAATCACATAAATCATCATATAAACCCCTCTTGGAATCTTATTTAAGTAGGTTTGGGTCTTAATATATATGTTTGATAACCACATTTTATAAGGGGTTTTATCTATGCAAACTTACTATGTGCTAATTGACAGGGTCAGTAGGAAAGCAAAGGCAAGATCATCTTAAAGAAAAACATCACAACCTTCACTTTTTTCCTATCTTCTATAAAACCGCTAATCATGTAGTCAAGGTATTGACATGAGAATAATTATATTGCCTCAACATTAGTGATATTATGATTTAGTCATTTTTGGGGCTATTATGTTCACTATTTAGTATTTTTAAATTTAATAAGGTAGATTTTAGCATAACTTTGATTAGGAAAATACCATGTTATTCTATAGATTCTATTTCGATTATCTATTTTGATAAAAATCTTGATGCCCTTTTATAAATTTTGATACATAACTAAAGTCTTAAATTTGATGTAATCATCTATGAATAGGCATTCTTAAGCATTTAGGCAACTATCATAACCATCTAAGCATCTGCAATCATAGTCAAAATAAAAAAAATTGAATTTTTGTATCTCTCTATAATATCACCATTCATGCAGTCATGATATCACATTGCAAGTCATAGTATTGCATAAACTGTCACAGTTTTGCAGAAAACTGAAATAGTAACTACTAGTGGTTAGGCACTTTTTGCAAAATTGTGACTTTGTAGTTATAATATTGCATAAAACTCATGATATTTTTGTCTCTAGTTGTGATATTAATTTTGGTCTAATTGTGCATCTATGGTATTACATTCTGAAGTTGCATTTTTGCACAAATTTTTGCATTCAATTTTGTTTTTTTAGTGTATTTTTAGAGTCATTTTTAGTGATTTTTTAATTCATTTTGAGCCTCCCACAAGGCCCAAATGAGAGTGTTCCTAGAGCACTTCCTCTGGAACATACAAGGGGGTCTACCCCTTGACCCCATAAGGGGTACTACCTCTTAATCCTGCAAGGGGCATTGCCCTTTAACTCCACTAGGGGCTACTGCCCCCAAACCCCACATTATGGCCCACTCAACTTAAAGAAGTTGTAGAGCCAAATCACTATTTTTTTGGGTGGTTTTTATTAAGACTTGTTAGACTAATATTTTTTTTATTACAAGGGTGAATTTTGTGGCTATTTTAACTTGATAACATTTTGTTTTGCATGTCATATTTTGGTCTATTGTCTTGTCTTGCAGGTTACCCCTCAAGAGTGCCAATCAAACTACTAATTGTTTTCTTCCAGGCCACCTGTCAAAGACATTTTGGCATCTAAAAACTCATTTTTGTCTAAAATAATTTAATTCACTTTATTTAAATCATGTATATATCTTATATATTCTTGATCTTATATATATCTCAAATCCAATTAATTGATTAATTAATCTCTTTTAGTCTACTTATCTATCACCTGAGGGATATGATGGTGTATGCTCTCCTCCTTGCTTCCTTATGATGATTCTTGGAAGATAAAAAACCACCCGAAAATCCTCTCATTTTTATTTTATAGGGGAAATATGATGTGGAATTGACATCCATGCACTTTTTATAATCGTAGGAGGATAGTGATTATGGATTTCACCACCATGCACTGATCCACATTCTATATTCTGGTGGAGTATAAATATCAGGGTCAACTATCATTAGGCTAAGCAGTTGACCCCATATAGGTCATCCATGAAGGGAAAGAGTTAATTCTCTAAACTAGGCATTAGACATCACCCTATTGACTTGGGATCCATTTTTAACTAGCTTATATCAAGGATGACCTTAAAGATCTCATTTAGCCTAGCTTAAGACCTTGTGGCCATAATAGGTGACTTATTGCTAGAGTTAGGATCAGGTCCTATAAATATATTAAGTGTAGATGGGGCTAAGAGGGTTTGGTAAATTCTGTAGTAGGTCAATAGGCTACAACCTCACCCATGAAGTCATTAGATGGTACATTCACTGGGTTACATACCCATATATCTACTAATCATAATTTAATGGTATGCTTGATTTAGTGAATGTTGTTCTAAACCCATGTTATTTATGAACTAAGTTAGCCTTTTACCCAAACATATATACACTTATCAAGGTCTTCACATCATATCCTTTTTTACATCTTTAGCATCATATTCTTGTATATATTATCTTTGTACACCCTTTTACTTATCTCATACTATCTCCCATCACCTTCTTGTCTTAATCCCATCCTAGTCTAGTTGTATCCACCCATCATTGGTCATACCCCCATAAAGTCTTGTCATCCCTCCATCACATCTTATCATAGCCCAACATCATATTCTTCACTCAGCCTTAATAATATCATCTTTATCACTTAGTCCACCTTGTCTATAACCAATCTTGATCACCTCCTTATCTAGTCTCATCCATCCCCATCACCTACATATCCTAATCAAACCTTATCATCGACATCTTGTCTTAAATCCAATCTTATCTATAACCAATCATTTGTCTTGATCTTATCTTTCCTTATCACCTTGTCCACCTAGTCCTAATCATAGTCCAACCCAACTCATCACCCTATCTATACTAGTTATCCCATAAAGTCTATATTCATACTTTAGTCCTCATCCACATTGGCAAACAACTCTTGTCATATTAGGATCCTCATCATTAGCTTGATTGTGTCTAATCAAGTTTGAGTCACCATCACATATCTTATCAATCCATTTAATCTAGTAATCACATCCTATTTGAGTCAATCATATTAGTCTTAATCTAGTTTTATTCTAATCAATCCTATTATAATCAGTCTCTCAGGCTAGTCTATCCCCTCATCTAATCTTAGATCTTTTTTTAGCTCACTTAATAGAATCCAATCTCAATCATCACAAGTCTAGCTCATGTCGTAAATTGATCAAATTAAATATTGTCCTATCCCATCCAACATTAAACATCTAGTCAAACTTGAAATTACATTAAATCAAGCCTTTGTCCAAATTTGTTTCATATATCTCATCTTCATCCCTTAGTATTTACATTCAATCCCTGATACCTATTGATTAGGTCTAGTGAACCACATCATTTATACTTTTTCCTATCCTTATCCATGACATGTAAAATAAATCTAGTTAATACCCTAATTAAATAGTGCCTTATAGCCAATAGGGATATACTTCTTTTGTCACCTCCTTGAGATGATCACTCTAAATCCTATAGACTTTGACTAAATTCACTCATCATTACCTCCAGTCCAAACCTAGCCAAATGAGTCCCATTCAAATCCTCCTTCCATTAGTCATAACTAGTCATCTACCCCTTCCTACTCTAGCAAAAGGAATCCTATCCTAGCCACCTCATCTATTACTAGTCCAACTACCTAGTCACATCAACAACCAACTGATCTAACATCTAATGTTTCCACATAAAATTCAAAAAATTAAGAAAGCCCTTATAATTCTCTTCTTATATCCTTAGAATCCCTCTTACATCAACTTGTTGCCGATAACATGATGGTATATCTACCCATACGACATCTTGATCCCACTAAGCCTAAGCCCTCATGGCATAAAGCTAACCAATATTATGTATATCACCAAACCTTGGGGCATACCATTAATTGATGTCATAATTTCCAAAATTATGTCCAAGACCTCATCGATTATGGTGACATAAAACTTAATAATGAAATATGAGTTTATCTCCTTGGGTGAACAAGAAGAGGAATGCCAAGATTCCAATCCCAATCATGATCAATCTCTTCCCCTTTTGAACCAAGGTCAAGACACCACATCCATCTTCTATGGTCCCCCAATCTTTGACAATTCTTCTATAAAAAATGAGTTAATTCCCCATGAGCCTAGTCCCTCCTTTTTTCATGAGTCTTCCCTCCATTGTCTAATCTTTGATGAGTCTACCCCATATGATCCTAGTCTCTCATTCTTTTATGAGTCCTTATTTCATGGGTCTATCCTTTTTAAATCTATTGTTCCTCCCCCTCATCCATCATATCAAAAACTAGGTGTTGAGAGGTTACTTGCAGATAATGAATATTCTACTAGTGGAATCATGTCATGTATATCAGAATCAATATTAGAGTCAATACAAGTTTTATCTGCATCAGGATCATGTTCAACACCAGTATCTAAATTAGATTTCTCATCAAAAACATCATCACTCATTGATGTTACAATAGATGATGAGTATGCTTGTCTTTTTGAGGATATCTCTAATCCAGACACCTCTAATAAATCATCAAGCATATATTTTGGTCCCAATCAAAATGATGATGTCATAATAAAGTTCTTTCAAGATTTATCTATCAAAGTTAGTCAAAGTGAATATGATCCTACTTTGGATGTGTATACATCTAGTCTTATTGATATTTTTATTGATCTTGAGCAGATTTTATTTGATGTCGAAATTGGGTCTCCTAGGAACCCCAATGAGGACCATGCTACCCCACCACCATTCATTAACATCATCATTCTATCTCCCCCACCTCTATCCATCATTTATCCTTTTCTCCCCATCAATGATCATTTACTCATCCCCCTCCATAGGGATGAATAAGAACATACATCAATGGAATCTTACTCGAGTAACATAAGGTGTGCCACAAATATAAAGGTCCAAGATCATATTCAAAAAGTTAATCATAATAATCTAATCATATTTGATCCCATAATTCAAAGTCAAGAGAATTCAAATCATCAACCTAATCTAAAAATGTCTTTGCCTAGTGAATCTCAATGTCAGGCACTAGGGTATCATCAAAGTCAAAAATCAATCTTCCCTGATGAAGCCCAAAATTAGGCACTAGGGGAAAGTCAAAGTCAAATCCAGCTGGAAAATCAAAATAATGTTAAAATTAGTATCTATAAGGCTGATCATCTTTGAAATGATTATATCAAAGACAAACCACAAAGTCAAAGTGTCTTAGATATTTTAAATTCTTTTATAATATGGCACCAATCAAATGTAAAAAGTCCAACATCTCCAATGATGTATGTGACTACTAGTCCCACTTCCCAATCATCCATCACATTTTCCTCTCATGATACTATCATCCATTGAAGTCTTATACACCCCCATCAACATAAAGATGTAATACAATCCATACCTTACATCACCTTCCTAGGCAACATTGTCTCTCATAGGGATGACAAAGATACTTGGCCTAGATATCTAGAGGGGTCTCAATCGATAATCACCAAAGTTCATAAGGACATTAATACATCTAGTGATGACAATATGATCATAGCATCACACATCTCTAGAATAGGTGTTGGCTGAAGATATAGATACTATTGTCATTCCTACATCTCTCCCATATCCAATAAATCATGATGCCATCTAAAAAATCAAAATTAAAGTAAAAATTAATAAAAATAAAATAAAAAATCATTCATCTAGTGGTAAAAATTAATCTTTTGGCACCTTGGGAAAGTACCATGATGAAAACTAGTTTTCGACATCATGGTAAAATAATCTATTGTCCAAATTATACCTTAATACTTAGGGGAAAAATACATCCTTTATCAAACCCATCCATGTCATCCTTATCTATATTATCCCTTGACCCATGTTTATTCCCCATCATCTACCATCATATCTTGCATCCTATTATGTCCATCTATCATGTCATGCATCCTATATCTTATTTCTTCCTATCTTCACCTTCATACGGATGTGGAAGATGTCTTGAGAAATGTTCATGAATCATCTTGGCATATCCTCCAATAGACACTCAGGTCATTATATATTTGATTCTTTTATGATGTGGTCATTGGCAATCCCTAGATCCATTCTTCCTTGGTCCTCATCCCCCTTTCAGCATCACCCTCATCCTTTTGTCATCCCATCCATCCCCATCCTAGTTTTTAGGCTTAGCATTCCCTTTGCTATTAACCCCATTTGTATGGTGTACATACATATTCCTAAAATGACCTAAAAATTAAAATATGTCAAAAATCCCAAAAATTTATAAAATCCACAAAATATTAAAACATTTAAGTTGGCTTATCTTGTGTCATCTTATCATATGTCTTGTGTATCCCAATGTCCTAAGTTATCCATCTCATTGTCATCTTACCTTGTCTTAGTTATATTTCCTTATCTTATCTATTAATGGTCTTATCATCCTAGTCATCTTGTCCTAGTGTCTTCAACTACCTTATCCTAATCCTAATCTCTCATGAAATCCATAGCCACATCATTATCCTTACCTACGTCATCATCCTAATCATGATCATCTTATCCAAGTATATTCCAAATCCAAAGTCTATCCTAACTCCATAATCACATCATGATCATCCTAGTCCAGCCCATCACCCAATCACTCATTCCATCATTAGACAAGACATTGTGACATTGCATGTAGATACTTGTGTATGTTACTTATCTATTCTATTTTGCATATTTACATGTATTATCATGTACATATTTTATTATCTTTGTTTCATCATGCCTCTTTGTGTTTATTGGGTAATGAACTAAGATTCTATGAGGTCATCAAAGCTTTAATAATTCTTATAAATACCCTCGATGATGCAAAGTTTTCTATTTGTCCATGCACTTTGGCACAACATCATTTTGGTTGTGTTTATATCATGAGGTATCTCACCAAGTAATATATCACATTAATGATGAGATTTATGATAGTTGTGATGGATTGATCATGTACACCCTCATCATTTATCTAATTTTCTAATCACCCTTATTCCCATCACTAATCTAATCCTCATAACCCATTCAACTAACATCCAACCTTTTATCCTCATATCATCATCTAAGTCCCATATACTAACCACCAATATGTCTAAAATCCATCATCATCATCATCATCATCATCATCATCATGTGTTCTCTTTCATCATTTATCATTTATTCAAAACTACATCAGCTTGAGGTCTTTTTAGATTATATAGGCAACACTTGGCCACTTTTTAGTACCTAAGGATAGATCAACCACTCTCACCTCTTTCCTCATCATTTTTTGTCACATATATATTATCTTTCATCATCCTCTCATATTGGATTAGTCAAAATCCTTGATCTATAATATCAATCATTCATCAATCAATCACCATCCCCACAATCATTTCTCTAATATTTTTGTTAATCACCCATACTTATCGATTGGGCCCAACAAATCATAACATCCATCTTTTCTTCCATTAATCATCCTTCATCATTGATTGGTAAATTTATTATTTATCACTCCCTTGTAGGTGTCCTTTCTAGGGGCATCATTTCTATTAATCATATTATGTCTCATTGATTTGATACTTCTCGATCATATTTTGGCCACTCAATCATATCATTCTTATTTTTAATCTCTTTCATCATATTGTCTGACTAAAAACATGAGCTACACTCATCAATATTATCAAATCTTTGTCTTATCCTAGCCAATATCTCTCCCTTACATGCATCCTTGATTGGGATACATCAAAAGCTTATGGCCTTTTGTCTTATCATCATCTTGTTACAATTGATTTCCCCTTGGGATGTGTCAACAATCGTAATATAGTCAATTCTCATTCCATGTACATATGTCTTTGTCAAGGGCATCCTAATTCTATATCTCACTACTCAAGTCAATTTTTTTTCTTCATCCTCTATCCAACATATAGCATCCCATCCCCTCATCTATCTATCACATCCCATACCTCATTTTCTCTTTTAAGTGGACATCCATCTCATTCTTCCCCACATGTCCCCTCGAGGGGGCATCATATATAATAAAATCATTTACTAACATTCATCCATGACATGGTTTTTCTTTGAAAAACCATCACTCCTTCCACTTTTCTTCACTCCCAATACCCTTTCAAAGAGGGGCAAAATGTATGCACCTAAATTTACTCACCTTAATTATTCTAATCCTAGTCATTTATCTAATATCCACCTTTAACATTTTCTCATCTATTAACCTTATTATTATTATCTCCATCAATCAATTAATTTTCCTAAATTCTAATTATCTTATCCTAACCCCACTTATCCATTATTATAGGAATTTTAAATTCCCATGACTTACCTACCCACATACTAAGCCTATTCCTAGGCTTTCCTATACCCCTAGTCCCTAATCACCCACCTAATTCCTATCTAATCCCATACCTAATCCTATTTAATCCCTAAGAGGATTATAGAATCATCTAATTCTATAATTCTCTCTAACTTAGCCCTTCCCCTCTATAAGCCTCTATTCTAGAGGCTTCAAAGGAATTAAAAATTTCTTGGAAAATCCCTAACCATTGATCTCAATGGCCCAAAATTAAATCCTGTCCATTGATTCTTCCCTTTGTTTTATATATAAATAAGCCATTTCTCCATGGCTAAGCTAACTATCAATCAAGAGGCAATGACATGAACTTGAAATCACATACCAAATCCATGAATCCATAATCCATGATTAAGCAACCCTATTGTCACAAATTTGAGTATAAGGTAATATAAATATAATCTTCTTGTATTTTATCTATTTAATCTTGGTTTGGAGTAATTAGATTTAGGATTAGAATGCTGGTTTGAATTGTCTTTTCATCTATTTGTATTTGATTATAATTGTTTTAGATCTTACTTATATAGTTTGATATTTTGGGTTTAAATTGTATAGCTTAATCCATTTACTCAAAAATTCCTACTACTTTGATTATTCTAATTAATTGGTAAAATCAAAAATTTAAGGTGAAATTCTAAGTAAGTTTGATGTAACATAGAGAAAGTTCTATCATATAGATATTCTATAATAGAATCCAAAACATTATGTACCTTGCTCTCATACCAAAAGTTATCCAAAAGAGGTGTCTTCAAGATATATGAAATCATACCCCATGGTAAAACTTCACCTACAACTTTAATTATTTCTTCTTTATTGGGGAGTCTTCCAGTAAGATTACCAGCAAGGATCGTATCATGCTTGTTCACATGACTCTGTATATCATCATGATTTGGTCTTAGGTATTCATTAATTATCTCATGTGGACCAAAGAACCAATCATTAAGAATATTTGGTGGTCCATTAATCATATCATGAGGCATCATTTCATGTCTAAAAACCTCATTTGGATCTCATATCCTATTTTTAACACTATTTGTGTTACTAAATTTAGTAAATGTTTTAGCACTCATCACAAAAAGTGGATTATCGAAGGCCAATTCCACATCCATTTCAAAGAGTGGATTATCAAAGAAATGGAAGTTATTTTAATTTTGCTATTTAGCCCAAAGATCTTGATATCCCATATCTAAACAAGTAGTTTTAGGAAGTGGTGTCCCCAAAATTTCACACTTAAAATTTTGGGATACCCCTTTTGAATATTTTGTACGCTTATTTCATGTGAGTCAGTTGTAATTGTTTGGTCAGTCCACTTAATAAAGCCATTTAGTTTTTAGTAGTTATATTTTATTGTTTGTGTTCCTCAGTTGCTCCTAATCACTCTATAAGATTAAAAGGAATTTGCTTAAAACCATCATTATAATACTTTTGATCATCCCATTCAATAGGTTAAATAAGTTAAACTACCTTAGCTCATTTTTAATACAAATCAAGTTCTCTAAACTACTTTACTTTCTTGAAAATAAGTAAAATTGTATTGGAAACCTGATTCATTCTTCTTAATTCAAATCAGGTTTCTTAAGTTGCTTTACTTCATTATTAAAACAAGTTAAGTAGTCTCGTAAACCCAAATACCATGATCAAGACCTAATCAGGTTTTTGATATTGCTTAACTCATTGAAATTTATAAGCAAAAGTAATTTCAGTTTATAAACTTGAACTACTCGCTAACCTAGACCTAATTAGGTTTTCAAAAGTACTTTACTTTGAAAAGATAAAATAAACTAAGTAGTTCAAGAAACATGATTAAAAATGGGCAAGGTTTGAAGTGGATTTTTTGTGCTTGTAATTAATGCATTGGTTTTTTTACAAATTGATAAAATTCTACCTTATTCCTACTTGGCAGATAAGTCATGTAAACATGTAATCACACATGCAAACCCTGAGTCATGTTGTTTGAGATTCTATAGAATTTTTGAAAAATTCCTTTCAACCTATTGGCATTTGAGGTAAGTAAATCATCTTTAGGTTATTCTTATGTCTTTTGGTTGTTTCTCTCTTGGTGTTTTGTCTCTCTATGTTTTCCTTGTGCCACCATGATTATCTATCCACTAGGTAAAAATGGTTTTGTTTTTTCTTTCATTTTCTTAGTGTAATTGGGTGTTTTCAATCATGGATTCATATTTATAACCAATTATCATGATTTAAATTTGTGTAAAATCTCTAAGAAGTCAAATCCCACTTGAAAAATCTAGTCATGAAAATTCTTTGCCCATTCAGGGTTCCCAACCCTGAAGACTTTGGGTCTTTAATCCTAAGTAACTGCCATAAGAAACCCAAAGTCTTAATCCTAGGCAAACTCATGAGACATTACCTAAGACTACTTCAGGTTTTCATTTCATCATTACTCCTTCAAGTTTCTTGACCTTCATAACTTTGAGTTTTTAATCCCTAGTAACTACCCTTCAAAAACCTGATTCCCAAATGTCTTAATACTTCAAGTTTTTGAGCCCTTCTTACTTTAGGTTTTTGACTTCGAGTAACTTGATTAGAAAAACCCAAAGTCATGAGTTAAGAAAAACATGAAGTTATCTATATAATGCTAAGTGACTTACCTAGAGTTCTAAGGTTCTATTACTTGAAAAAGAAGTTAGTTTTTTAAGATTTCCCATTACTCAAAACTTGAAACTTGTTTAGAGGTAGTTCAAAAGCAATGAGTTAACTCTTTCTTCAAAATTTTAAATTTGGTGGAAGTAGTTAATCAATACCAAAGAATACATAACAAGTTCTCTAGAGTAAGTCAGAGCCAATGTCTAGATCAAAAATCTCAAGAAGATCAAAAGAAGAGGTAACTAAAGTATAAAATCAAATAACATTGATTGAAGAAGTCCTAGAGTTAGTCTTAGAGAACATTCTAGAACCAAGTAAGAAAGGCAAGGCAAAGGTCAATAGAGTTAAATCCCAAGAACCCAAGATGAAGTATGAATATAAGGGTTAACCCATTAATCATGTATATCCTCAAATCTAATAGAAATAAGTGATACAAACATGGGGCATGTGTCTATGATTGAGCTTTTATAAATATCAAATGCCATATCCAAGACTCCACTCCTACACTCCATGACCAATAGTGGAATCTTTCAAGCTGTAGCTTTCCCAAGCTCAACCCGACTTCCTAAATTTGTGTTAGCATGTGCTAAATATTATGATTCTTTAACTATTTTTGTGAGGGATGTTTCCAAAAATGTAGTTATAAGGTTGGATGTTTAATACCTTAACTACTGCTTGAAAATCCCAACTTCAACTAAAGTGATTGACATTTCAATTGAAAAAGCCAACAAGTAATAGGAGACCAAGATGGAAGAATGTATTAAGATTATGAATACATATTACTTGAAGCAATCAAATCAACCTTCAAGGTTCCCCAAACATATAGTCAAGTTAGATTTTATTCAAGAAGTTGATGATATCATTCAGTTGTTATGCAGAATCAATGTAGAGAAGAACATTAAATGGTTCTCACCCTGGATGTATGCCTATATCAAAACCATTGATGCTACCAAAATTTATTCCATGATTGAATGGGTTAGAATGATAAGTGATAGTATGGATCAATAGTCAAATAATGTGTTATAGACTTTTGATTTCAAGATGACTTCATATCTTGTATATACAACTTCAAGCGGAGTTTTCTCAAGGTTGAGACTAAAAGGCACACTTTCAACCGTGCCTATATATGAATATTATCTTTAGATGGTTATTGAAAAATATCACAAATATTAAATTATAGCAAATGATGGTTTCTTTTATAAACTTATTTGTAAATTGGATGCATCTCTAAAGCATATAAGAGTATCAAATGAAACATGAGATGCAGTTTTATTGTATGGTTATATTTTCATTCAATTTATTGATTTCATCTATCTCAAAGTAGGAATTTTTTTATATACACCTATCAATCTACCCATAAATCCTAATTACAAGTGGATCTTCATGGAATTTTGTAGACAACTTGTAGAACTACATGATCTATAGTCAAAATCTCATAAGGCTACTATCAAATTTCCCAATGTGATTATTCACTATCATTGTCCTAACATTTATAAATCTAGGAATGTATAGAAAGAAATGTATCACCACTAGACTCAACTACACTTTGATGCCAGAGCTAATTTTTATTATAGAGGTGTTGCTTAGAGTACTATTTCTCTTGAGTATTTGTATATCCTAGTACTTGAAGATTTTTAGATAGATTGTAGGGATGAGTTTGAAGTAAGGAAAAAAGATAATAGTAGGTTGACTATGGAATAGATTCATGCATTTTATTTAGCTTATGTTCTTAAAGATATGGAAGATGATGGTGATGTTACAAGTGATTCTTTTCATGAAATATGAGGGGATAATGCTTTGCTTCCAACAATCATTTTTGGTGATGATCATGATAAAATAATTCCTAAAATAACTTTAAATGTTTTGGCAATGACTTATAATTGGATTATTAAAAAGGGCTATTGCATGAAGGAATTGATAAGTGAGACTACACATGTGGGGATAAAGAGAAAAGAGATAGTGCAAGGAGAGAGTATGCGAGGCCAATTATATACCAAGAAGATAAAACTCAGAAGGAATACTGATCATACATTTTTAGTAGTTAATAATAAGGAACCTATTCAAGCAGAGGTTCCCCTTCCACCATTAGTCACCACCACAAGTACTCCTATCTCTACCATTCCCACTATTTATTTCATTCTAATTTCCACTACATCCATATTAGATCCATTAGTATTAATGCCTCTTCCCAAGACTCATATCACCATAACTCTTGAGAAATCTGTTTCAAAGGAATCCTCTCTTCCTCCTCCACCTTTCCCACTTGCTTGACTTCCACCACCTCTTCCAGAAGATCAAATCATTACTAAAAAATAACCTTAAAAAAAAACCAAAATAGAGAAACCATCATAATAAGAACAATAAGAAAATTTTCAAGAAATAGTTGAGGTAACAAAAGAAAGAAGAAAAACTATTGAAGAGGGACCTGAGATCATGAAAATAACACAAGAAGAGGAAGTAATGGCTGAGAAAGTGGTAGAGAAGGTAGTTGAAATATTTGAAAAAGAAGCCCAAAAAGAGATTCAAAAAGGGGTAAAAACTCAAGAAATTTATTCTTAAGAGTTAGTGATTAGAAATAATCAACAACATATAATAGCTCATGCAGACACTTCTATTTCTATAGATTTCTCATTTTGGTTGGCTACACAAAACACTTCTAAGGTGAAAGAAGTAATAAATATTGAAGAGATAGACTTATAATTGCTAGAGAGTCTTGATAAGAGGGGTAAAAATCCAAACTTTCCAAAGTCACTTCAAGGTTATAGATTGAATATTCTAGATAAAAGTTTGTTGAGATAACAGTGCCACCTCAAGGGATGAGCAAACGAGAATTCAATAAGAGTGACTTAACATATTAAAGAATACCCCTTGGGGATGTAACTAATGAGAGTTTAAAGGAAGATACTCAGACACTCATTAACTCTCTTTTCAAGAAGTTGGATGAGGAGAAGGCTGCCAAAGCTAAACTAAAAGAACAAAATACACAATTATGTGAAATAATAACTAAAGTGGCCAAATATTTTCCAAAAGTTATTAATTTAGGAGAACCAATTGAGAATAAAGTGATTTCTAAGGTAGAAGAGATTAGAGATAAAGCTAAAGCTATTGACAATTGGATTGATAAAATGAGGCAAAAGGTTCGGAAACTTTTTCCCAGTATCCAAGATGCACTTACTGATATTTTGAATAAATTGACAGAAATTAAGTCAGTAATGAAAGAAATTGAGAATGAAAATTGAACTTTTAAATTGCAACAATAAATATTGTAGGCCATAGGCAATTTAAGTGAGAAGGTCTTGGTTGAAGAGAATATTTCCCCAGATGGATTGGTTAAAAAGATAAAACAAGTAGATTATCTCATATCTTTTGAAATAAATGTTCTAAAAGAAATGAGGGAAGAAATGGAGACTTTTTCAAAAGAATCAAGTGATGAAAAGAAAAATTTAAAATATTCATTGTATGGCTTCACTAGTATTTGGTCAAGTAAAGTTTCGAGGACATTCGAGTAGTTGTATAAGTAATTCAATCAATTGATAGAAAAAACCACAAATCCTTTTACATACAAGTCCATCAAGAAATTGGTCAAATGTCAACAAGAAGTGAAGAGATTTGAACCAATAATTTAAAAATTAAAATATCATTACAAAAAGTTAAAAATAGAAATGCTGAGATTTGAGATGGAAAGACAAGCACTTACTAAACCAGATGATGTAATCATCCAACAAATAATGTCTCAACACATCAAGTATAGATAGAAGTGCAAGAGTCAAGTTTGTGAAGTATATTAATTTTTCTTCAAGTCTTGATTCTTTCTTCTCCTATTTTCTCTTTTCTCTTCATAAACACACTATAATAATCTTTTTTTCAGTGATTACTTCATAAAATTAATGTCTTGATATGATTTTCTTGTAAAGGTGAAATTACTTTATGAAACGCAAAGACTTAAGTAACTTGACCAAAATGCCATTACTTAAAGTTATTTTGTAAAAGTAGATTACTTGGGCTATTTCAAAACTACATGCAGAGAGTTAGTATTTGACCCAAACAAGAAGACCGAGTTTCACCACTTGTCATCAACCATTGCCAGCCATGGAATAGAAATTTGAGGATGTTTCTTAACAACTTTTAGTTTTCTATCTAACATATGGGGAATTAGAGAATTTATGTTCTTTTTGTTTGATATCTCTGAGTTAATATAAAAATAGATGTTGGCCTATGTTTTAGGAGGAGGATGACAATTTTTATAAGCAAATAAACTATTACAATATTACAAGAAGTTTAAGAAATTTGAAACTTTGTGTTCAAGATAATTGGATTATTTTGTATGAATTATTGCTGAAAGTGAATAAGAAAGGTGATTGATTTCTGGAGAACTTTGTGTCTATGGGAATTTCTCTATGTTAAATGAAGGTGGAATGGTAAAATTTATGCTACCTATTTTACATAAACTAAATTCATCATTTTATTAGTCATTTTGTTGAATAAATTTTCATAATTATATACTTATCTACTTGCAAGGATACAATAGACTCTACCCAACAATCTAGTGTGAAATGTAATTTTCTATTTATCAAGTATTGAAATCTTTCTCTTATTTCCCAATTTATATTAAATTAGTTTAAAATTTATAAAAATAATTGCTTACTTGTTGCAAAATCCCTTTTTTATGTTCATAAGCAAAGTGATTAAAGTAATACCTCAATTAAAACTAACTAGCACATAAATTGTTAACTCTGTGAATAATTATAAGTGCAAGTAATTAAAAAAAGATATGTACAAACATATGTGAGCTTTAACATTTAAATGAAGGGTATTTAATCCCATGACTACCTAGGTAATTTTGATTTCATGAAAAATATCTAGCCAACATGAAGCTATTTAAAATCAAGGTCTTCTTGAAGCTTGTCAAGATCATCAATCACTTGCTTGATTTATATAAACCTATATTTATTCTCTTGTTCCCTAAATTTTATAACAATATCAAGTTGATATTCTACTTATAATAATTCCATTTGAGTGATTTCTAAATAATTCTTAGTTGAATTAAGCTCAAAGGTGAGTTCATCAACCTTTGTCTTGGTTTCATCTAGAATTTTGGTAGCCACATCTCTATCTTTGATCATGTGAAAGAATACTAATTTGATTTATTCCATTGTGATCATAACTATTTGTAAATATAAATACATAGTAATTTTTCCATGTTGACCTCTCTATCCTTTTTTCATTAGTATTTTAATAAACCTTTTTGTGTTGTCCATTATTGATAGAATTTGCACTTCATTCTCGGTTGTCACCATTAATTGATTTTTCCAATCTTCCTCATGAATGTTAGACTCATGAAAAGATGAATAATTTATATTATATACATACTAAAATCATAATTTTATTTATACCTTCCAATGTGTCATCATAGGATCCATTAGTCTCATGTGCTTCTCTTTTAATTTATGAATAAGCTTCACTGGATTGATCCAAGTATTTATAAAAGGTTCTATTGATAATTTGGCCTCCCAAGGCAAATTTTAACCCCTAAAATCCAAAACTTTGAATGCTACCACCCCTTATCTTGTACACGGTAGTATACATGCCTTGTGATGTCCTCTTTTGGTCTCATTTTGAGTTTTTTATCATTGATTAAGGTGTCATTGCATGTGCTAGATATTGCTTGAAGAATCATCATATGAAAACATGTTTTGAGTCTTTGGATGATGTACTAAGTTATCATAGTGGTACTTGGGTGAGTGGAAGGATGTCAAGTACCTTATGAATCCTATAGGGTAATATATTCCTTATTTAATAAAGTTAAGGGTTTTTAGTAGAAATTGAGGCATTTGGAGAAGTTATGGTTTCTAGTTCTCATAGTGATTACGCTTATTTTAAGCCTCTTCTTGTGACAGGAGATTTATCAACATGATTTAGGGGTGTCTAAGCCATTTTTTAGTCATGAAATGAGGTCTAAGGATGTGTCTAAGGTTGTATTCCATGGTATACTTATTTAAACCTATTTCAACCTTTAATTAACCCTCCAAGTCATCAAATGACCCTTCAAGCATCATATGAGTCAAACTCCACCTTGTAAACCATTAAAAATGATATGTTTATGTGTCACATTATATTATAATTTCCTCCAAAATGGTCTCATTACCATCATAATGTCATGACAAGGTATTTTTATGCATAAAAGGGGTCCTTCTAGAAGTCAAACACATCTTTTCATCCATTAAAAAGGGGCCCCACACATTAGAAATGTGACTTTTCAACTTCCCCCAGATATAACTTATGTTTTAAAATGTTTCTTGATCTCTTATTTCCATCCTTATACTCCCTAATGGCTTTTAAGGATCTAAATCATGGGAAAACGCAAAAAAAGGGGTTTTATAGGTGTTTTAGGATTGTACGGACCTATACATATATGTTAGGGTTAGAGGAGGTAAAAAATATTGATAGGGGAATTAGTGAAAGCATTAGAAAATGAAATATATGAGTTTCAAAGTCAAAAAGGCCAAAAACTATTTCCTTTCCCCATTGAGCTCCTTGGAGGCTTATAAAAACCTTTCAAGTTTTTGCTCAATCCGTATAGGAGAGAGAAGATGGTGAACTAATATTTTGGGAAAAGGAAGGGGGTATAATGAACTTTAAATTATTATAATTAATTTATAAATTCATGGACCATGATTTATGAATAATGGTTAAGAATCTAAGCAGTCAAAGTTATCTTTTTCATCTGTGTAGGGGTCAACTTTACAATGGTTTTAGTGCATTATTGAAATGGTTTTATGAATTGGTGATTGCATGTGTTTTATAGTGGTCTATAAAATATTTTCACCTTAATATTCACCATTATTTTTCACATGTGATTCCATTATAGATCAAAATCTCCATGATCTTCTAAGTTGCAGGCTTGCCCATATAATAGCAAGCTTCCAAACATGTTAACACTTAGGGAATGAGAAAAATATTGTCATAAGAACTATTTGAGAGCATTCAATACTTAACTTGATTTATATGAGTATTATTAGATGAAAAATGAACCTCTAAACACTAGAAACACTTCCCTAGTCTCACATGCTCTTCATTCATGAAGTGACCTTGCTAGTTGCTGGTCTATGCAAAATAATGTGTCATATTTTTATGAAAGAAAGGTGTCCTAAAGATGATTTCTAGGGAATGTAAAATATTTACAAGGTTTATGATTAATATTTTAAGTCTTCACAGTATCATAAAAGTCAAACTAGAGACCTAAGACCTTTATGGACACCTACATCTAGTTATGCCCCTCGATCCTTCAAGGTTGCAGACAATGAAGAGGTTTTTTGGTATATCCACAAGTTTAAGATGAAAAGGGAACATAAATAACACTTAGAAGGAATTGAAGAGTCACAAGGAGTATAGGGATCATGAATAATCATGGAGGATTAGAGGAGTAAAGTTCATGATGACCAAACTCACTCCAAGAAGAGACAAACTCAATCAAGATCCCCAAGTGCACACATAGATATATGTTTGAAATTTTAAGAAACATTAACTCAGTGATGATTTAGAGGAGTTACAGAGGTGTGAGAAGACCAAAAAATCCCTATCATGCTAAACCATTCAAGAGAGCATTGAAGAATCTTCAAGGAAGGACTCAAACCCTTAAGCATAGTCAATAATACATAAGACCATCCTACAAGCTTGCTAGTATGGATGATAAGGTGTCTTAAATGTCATAGAAGAGAAAGGTTATGATAAGGGATGAAAAGCACATGGATATGATTCCCTAACACATTATGACTCCTAATCCATATTTAAAGTCAACAAGGTGATATAAACATAGCTAAACCTGTTTAGGTCTGCTTGTCCTAAACCAATTACATAAGTGATATACATAGTGGGAAGGAAGATACAAGGCATAATGGTGAAAATGGATTTTGTTGTAAGATATCAAAAGGTTCTAAAACTCATTGGAGGTCTAGAAAACTTTAAAGAGGAATTTGGATAGATGACCAAACATAGGTCACTCAAACTCTGCATATACCAAGCCAAATGAAACTATAAAATTCCCTGCTTAACCAAATAGAGACCTTTTATTTTGTCTAAGGTCAGAGGGTACAAAGAAGTATAAGGAGAACAATGAGAAACATGGTGACATTAAATTTGAAGCTTACAAGGAGATTGGGAAGGTAGGAACATATATGTTAGGGTTATAAAGGCATCCAAATGAAAGGGTCACTCTCATGCAGTCAGTGGACACAGAACACCTACAGGTAGGTAGGCAAAGTAAAGGGGATATAAGGAACCATACATAGAAATGATGTACAAGGGTGAAAATAGAGTCCCTAACTTATCTTATAAGGATTATTAATGCATTATTTTAATGTTTTGTCCCTTTGAGACATCAGAGATCCTTGATAGGCTAGCTAGACCTACTATAGACACCAAGTTTTTACACACTATAGTTACAAATGTTGAAACACCCCTGGACCACCTTAGGGCCACTTTAGGACCAATTTATCCCTTTTACCCCTAACCAAACCTAACCATGGTTAGTTTGACCAACTAACCAAACCCACCCTTTTACCCCACTTAACCTTTGACACTCGACCATTGATGGTCACCTCTACTGCTGATGGTCACCTTGACCATCGATGGTCAGGTCCCTTCGCCATCTCAACAACCATAACACTAGCTGTACTAGCTAACATAACACAATTTAATATGTTCACCTTACCCATTGCTAACACATCATGATACATCAAAATTAGTAGCCTAACCTCATATGGAACCTTCTACCTTCATCTTTATTTGCCTATAAAAAGAGGAGAGTAGGAGGTGATTATGGATCCATAATCCATAACCAAGCATTCTATCACATAGGTAATCAAGCCATCAACCAACAAGGCTTCCTTCTAGCAATTCAAAAACCACAATAAAGACCTAAAACTCTACCAAAATTGTTGTTGAGGCAAAGTACTATTACTCTACCAAAATTTCTCTAGGATCAACCATCAATGATCAACGTACAGACTAGGTACATTTTATATTTCAAGTTTTGTTTGTTTGGTCTCTGACTTCTCTGCCTAAATCAAACCTTTCTAAATCTTATCTCCTAACTCCTAAACCTTAACCAAATCCCTAACCACTTACTGAACCCTTTCTATAATTTGAATTAGAATCTTTTTTGAGCATTTTTAGAACCTATAAGAATCATCAACAGTTACCCTAACCATTGACGGTCACCTTTAACCATCAACGATCACCCAACCACCGATAGTCAACTCAACCGTTGATGGTCACCCTGATCATCGATGGTCACTATGGTAGAAAATAAAAAGTTATTTATACCTACCTACCCTTAGTCAAATTCTAATTTTTATGTCCCTACCTATTCATAAAGACCTCACCTATTTTCCAAACCCAACCTAACCCATTTAGTATTAGTATTGACCTACTATTTACTATAATTAGTATATTTCCTTTTATCAAGCATTTATTTCTTATTGCATTTCCTTTCAATATTTTCTATCATTTGATGCAAGTAATTTATCTTAATTTATTTCAACTTAACAATTTTAAGAGTGTGGATTGACAGCCACCTAGTAAGATCACACTTCTTAAATCTAGCTCACGCTAGGCAATCCACCTTGCTACCCATCTAACAACCCATTTGCATGAGTGTTTTATTATTTATAGGTTATTATTCCCAAGACAAAGTAGAAATCTTCACAATCATTTAGATCATGCATGCACAAACAAATAGGTTCTTCTACCACACCCTTATTATTAATATCTTACTTCTTCTTGAAATATAAATAAGCAAAAATTGAGAAAAACATTCTGGCATGCTTGATGGGACATAGTAACATCTAGGTGGCTTTTTCTTCATAGAATCTTCCTTATTCTATGATCATATAAAGAAATGAAAATTTATTTTGGGTATAAAATAAACCTTTCATACATTGATTACTTGCATGTTTAGCTCACGTATTTAAAATAAATGACAAAGTAATCAATCGTAGCTTCACTTCTTTATCACACACTATACCAAACTTCTTAAATCAATTAAACATCAAAATAATTGACATAAGGCCCGACTCGGGTTTCATCTCCTAATAGATCACCTTCAACCTTTGTCTATCTTACTTGGAGGTCATTACCAAGAAGAAAACCAAAACTCATCTTTCTAGTTGAGTCTAAACTCTAAAAATTAGTATATACTAGCTAAGCACCTAATATCCTTATCACTGGGGTGTGTGAAGTGATGGGGTAGGCCCTAATACCAAGCCACATATTGATTTACAATATAGATCCTTTTAAGATCCTTAAACACCTAAAACCAACCATATACTTCCTTCTAGTACCTATTATACAAACTAACTTTTTCTTCACACTTTCAAACTAAGGCATAAGCCAAAAGTGAGATAAAAGATATCCTAAGATTTTAAACGCACTCTAATGTATGTTTGATTGTTTTGAGATCTTTTTTATTTTATTTGATTTGTGTTTGAGTTGTGATATTTCTCTTGTTACTCTCTATTTTTCAAATGGTTTTTATTAGATAATAGTTGAGAAATCAAACCAACCAAGAATTGCCTTCCTCTTCTTCTTCCTCCATGGAGTATACCTTAGATGTTGAGGGTTCTCCCCATCCTTCTACCCCCTACCATGCCTCAGATAGTTTCCAAAAGTGATGTATATTTTTCCACTTTCCTTGACAATAACCCATGGCCCTCCAACATTACCTCAACACCTTATCTCACATCACCACTACTTCAGTTCCTCTTAGTGATCCACCTTATGGGATGCCTCCCCATGTTATGATTGCCACTACCTCTATCCAACCTATGACCACTCAAACATATTCCTCTACCAATAATATACCCACTACCTCCACCCAAACTTAATAAAACCACCCAATCAATAACCAAACACCCCCTATACCAACCAATAACTCTTCTAACATAGGGGCAAACCTACCTTTAGTTACCTATACTCCACCCACCATGGGGTTATCTTCTACCCAAATTTACACTATTCCCCTTGTCACTACCGACCCACCAATATCCATGCCACTTTAAAGTGTGGTGATTTATATACCCTCTACCCTTCCACCTATCAATGCCAAGGTTACCACTCACTCCCAACCAACTATCCCATCCATACCTCTAACCCAATCCATAGCAATTCCCCAATCTACCAATTCAATTATGCCTCCTAACCATCCTGCATCAATCCCTCATCAAATACCTATGACACCTTACCCACACTATGTTCCTAATCTACAAGGGTACATAACTCCATCTTCTACCCAAAATTTTGTGCCCATTAACACTTATGTGGCATCATCACAACTGCCAATAACCACATAATAATATGTGGCATCCTCTCAACCTTCCACTAGCTATCCATATATTTCATCCACCCAACCCCAAAAAAAATTACCATACGATTATGGAACTACCCAACCCTAAATATATTTGATCAAAATATCGATAGACAAAATGACCAACCTAGAGTCCTCTAGCTCTGGGGTTCACAACCTCCTATCTTATAACCATATCTATAATGAACCTATTCACCCATTTGTCCCTATCCAACCTTACCCTCCTTAATGGGAACTACCAAAATTTTATAAATTCCAAAGTAAGGAGGACCCTCAACAACACTTAAGAACATTTTGGCATTCTTACTACTTGATTGCCTATGATGATGCTCTTCTCCTTTGTACCTTTCCTATGTATTTATCTAGACCAACATTAGGTTGGTATAGTGCTCTCACCGAACACTCCATATTTTATTTTTCCCAACTTGCCCAAAACTTTTTAGACCACTTATCAATCAATATATCTAAGAAGGTCTCCATCATCGATCTCTACTCCATTAGGCAGTTTGATGATGAATCAATTGCTAATTTCATAGCTCGATGGAGAGGTCTTATCAAACAGCTCTCTTTCTATTTTCCCCAAACTGAGTTGATTGAACATTTGTCTTAGGCTTGTGCCAAACATGTTTCCCCTACTATATAGGTTCAAACTTTCAGAACCTTTTATGAGGCTTTCGCCATGGCATGCAAACTAGAAATTAGAGCCATTGATGAGGGGAAATTGAAACTAAAAAACAAAAAATCTAGATTCAAATCCAATGACCCTTCCCCATACAAAACCACCAACCAATCTAACTACCCTAACACCAAACCAAAGGAAGTTGAAAACATGGTTGTCCTTAATTTAACCCACCTCTGATTGTTAGCCAATCTAACCCAACCCAACCAACCCCTCCAAATCCTCTAATCAACAAACCCAAAATCAAAATCGAGCTACCCTAAAATAATACACTCCATTAGGGGAGTCATATGCTTTATTTTGGATAAGTTTCTCAAATCTAATTATTAACACTTAGATTTGCACCATTGAGGAGATGCTCAACTCTCCTCATCCAAGTGGCAAAATGGAATCATCTCTCTTGCTATAGGTGATAATTATGTTGAGATGAATCTCTAAATTGGGTCTAGTTCCCATTGATGCACCTTTAAGCTATTTATAAACTGACAACTCTAAATGAAAAGGGAGAAGGAAAATAACTAAGAAAACAAGCTATGATGCACCAATATTTGATATCCTCCTAAATGACTAAAAACAGTACTTAAAGGTAAACAAGGATGTTTCACACAAAATCACAATAGACATTGCTGCATCAATATTTCATAGGTTAGATTTAGGAAGTTAATTAATGTTTATGAGGGTGATGAATGATTATACAAAGAGAATACACATATACCACTTCTAAGATGTTTATACACTTAGTAAATAATAATAATAGAGACCTACAACATCATCCCTTTTGTACATTGGTAAGTGACCATAGATTGACATGCTAGAAAACAACCTTTTCACAAGTCATTATCAACAAGATTTGAACTTATAATCAATAGTGCAATGTGTGAATGGTGAAATCACTTATATTTTCTTCAAGAGTTACTAGTACAAGTCTGACCAAAGTTTAACTATAACTAGTAGAGGCCTAAAATGAGCTAACATAATGCATATATATAGCCTTTGAGAGAGAAGTCAAGCTAAGGGATTTCAAGGGTCACTTGGACATGTGTCACCCTGAGAAAATAAATAGTTACATTACATTCTATAAGAATCTCCCTTTATGGTTACAATAGTGGAATCAAGATATTCTAAATTGAATTTTGCTATAGATGGGTTCATCTATTAGAATGCTATTTTGATGCAAGTTATTCTTTACTAGCACATAAAGCTATATAATAGTGCAATAATCTTAAAACATCAACCTACATATTATGCTTATTATGCATCATATCTAAGGATTCATTCCATTTGTCATTTCTATGTTGTCTTTAGGTTCTCATCAAGTCTTTTGAATAGAAATGACTATTCCTTGTAGTTTAAAATTGACTTCTTGTGGGCCATCATCTTTTGTTTGAATCCCAATAGCTAATTTCCATAGTCTAAACATTGATGTTTTATGGGCCATCACCTTTAGGTATTTATTTGAGACTTTTTATTCATGGCACTTATTTTAAAATTTTTTGTCTCCTACTTGCTTTTGGATAATTTGTCTGCAGCTATTGGTCTTCAAGATTTTCTATCGGGTGATTTCTATGAAAGAATTCTTTTGGTTTTTTTGTAAATGACCCTTCAACTCTTTGAAAAGACCTCTTTAAGAAGTTTGAAAAGGACTCTCCTCTTCAAACTTTTTGTACCCATACCTTTTCCTATAGACAATTTGCCTGAACAACCCTTCAAACTTTCTGTTTGGCCCTTTTGAAAGGAACATACCCTTTAGAAGAAATGTAAATGACCCCTTTGACTTGAAAGTGGCCTTTGGAAAAATGCAAGTATCCTTCAAGATTTTGAAATGGTTTTTTTATGAATAAAACATACCCTTCAGAAAAAATGAAAGGGTCCTTTAGCTTGAAAAAGTCCTTTGAGAAAGTGCAAGTGTCCTTCAATATTTTTAAATGGTCCTTTTATGAACAAAACATACCCTTAAAAAAAATGAAAGGGTCCGTTATCTTGAAAAATTCCTTCCAAAAAGTTAAAGTGCCTTTTAGAAACATTACAAGCACCCTTAGGGAAAGTTATTTTGAACAAAATGTCCAAAATAATTCCTTTAAATAAGTTGCATAGACAATTTCCTTGAAATAATTTGACAAAGGCTTAGACAAAAACCTTAAAGATAAAAAACTCAAAAGAATAAACACTTAGCAAAAGACCATAATAAACCCCCAAAAAGAATAAACACTTGTGCATTTATTGTGGCTTGTATAAAACATTTCCTACATACTGGACTTGACCAAAGATATAGACTTAGGTAGCTAAATTTTTGGACAGGGGGTGACTAATTTTGGCTTGAAGAGACAAAATTTGGTCAACAAATTGGTGACTCATAGGGGTAGTATGCTTGCTATACTGACCAGACTAGTAGCCTAAATAATCCATTGGGCATGGAGTCAATTAAGGATTGAAATAAACTAGGAACCTTGACCATGATTCAGAACTTGATCAATAGACAACCATTGACTACCTCCAACGTATAAAGGAAAAAGACATACAACAAAGACCAAAAAAACCACACTTATGCTACGTAGTACTTAGGAAAAGATAAGACACAATAGAAAGAAAACTAATTATGCACAACTAACCAGATGTGCTCTTCTCCCTCCTTGATCAAAGGGCAAACTTCTTAGGTCTATTCTATGGCAAGAGATCTCATGATGCTTGACAGGTGATTAGTTGGAGTAGGAATTTAGTGACTCATCCTTCTCACTTACCTCCTTGATTGGCATGTATCTAAGTGGATCAGGTTCAAACATGTTTCCAACATACATGTACTCATCTTGCTCTTTGAAACATGTCTCATGCTAGTCCTTCATGCTAGTGTAGTCCATCAATGGATTAATGGCTACTATCTCATCATCATAGGGTTCATTTAGCTCATGGCCCTCTCGGTATGCATCATGGACCAACTTGTTCTTTTCTATCTCTTTGTCAAACTGATCTCTTACTTCATCATGGCTCTTTTGAAGTAGGGTGGCTAGTGTGATGTTTGAGATGAGATGAATTTTTTTTAGCTCATTCCATAAATCATCATTTTCTCACTCAAGAATTCTTTCTTTAAGGCCCCTGTCAAAACAATCAGAGCTCTCTCCTTCTTGCTTAAAAACAAAAGTCTCTAGCTGCTAAAAAATAAGGTTATCTAGTTATTCAATAACATGCTCTTGAACCTCACTCAACTCATGTTCCATGGCTCGGTCATTATCTTCATCAAAGTAATAAGAAGGTTCATCAAAAAAAGAGAAAGAGAGCTTACCATCCTTACATTCTCCATCCAACATTAACAAGTAAAGTTTGTCAATATCATCTTCATATTGCTCAAATATTTATATGTATGTGTGACCTATATCTTATTCTTGAATCATGTGACCTTCAAGAGTCACTTCTTCAACCTTATTTTCTTGAAAACCTCCTAGAACAACCACCTCTTGAAATATGATTTGACTACATTGTTCATCCTTGATTGTGCCTTCCACCTCATGTTCATGATAATGATCACCATGATGATATTCATATGGAGTACTTATGATGATCTCATCTTCATTCTCACTCATGGTATTCTCTTGATCAACCAAGAATTACATTTTGTCTTGCTTACTTGCCTCCCTTAAAATAGGTTTCTCTTTAGGATGGAATGAATTTAAGGGTGAATAGATAGGTTCATGAGTCTAAAATGCAAGAGTTGGATTATGGAAGGCAATTAAAAGTGAAGGGAGTTAAAATGGAGTATGGGATGAAGGAGAGGACTTAGGAATGGGATTTGAGAAGAGGCAAGCACTAGTGAGCTTAAAATCAGATTGGGAATGAGAAGTGGGGTTTTCTTTGAGAAGCTCATGAGGAAGAGGAGGTAAACCTTGGGATAAAATCAATTGATTCTATTCTTTCCACATGAAAAACACTTCATCCACATTATATGTATCTTGATAACTCTCTTGAAGGGGTGTGTTTAGACATGGGATCTTCTATTATGTCTAAGCCTTCCATTACACCTTGACTAAGAAACCTCATTCTTGACTCTAATTCTTCAATCTACTTGGCTAGATTCTCTTGAAAGAGTCTTTATTGGAGATCACATGCATCATCATGATGAGGAGGAGTGGCTTAATTTTCCAATTCATGCTCTTGAACAATACTCTTCTCTTCTTTCTTACCCCATGATTCCACTATTTCATTCCAACTCATGATCTTGGGATTGAAACTCTCTTCTTGAGGATATGCATCAACTTCATCTTGCTCAAGGTCTTGAGCTAGTTCTTGATAGACATTTCTCCAACGTGGAATCTTGACATCATGCTGAGGGGATTGAGAAGATTGGGGGAAAGTAGGAAGAGTTTGCACATGCATAATAAGAGTTGCTTGAGGATGTGAGTGTTGTTTTCCAAAAGAAGCATGATGATTTTATTCAAAGGAGGGATCCCAATCTAAGGAATTGAAATAATTAGTTTCCATAGAAGGCTATTATAATGTCCTTTGGTGTTGGATTGATAGGTGTAAAGGATTAAAAAGAAGATTAATTAATGCATTAGATGGGCTATAAAGTTGGCTCATTTTATTTTAGTGAGCAAGTGCTATTTGATAAAAAGGATTTGGTGTACAAGGGGAGGGTTTCTATTGTATAGGAGAAGGCTAATTGCCTTAAGTATATTGACTTCTCCACCTTACTAGTTTCTCCTCTATGGATTGTATGAATTAAGCTTGCTTAAACAATCATTCTTCCTTATACATAAGCTCTTACTAATATTTATTTTGCTCATTCAACCTATCTATTTCCAACATCTACTTATCAAACTCCAAAATTATCTCCCTAATAATCTTGGATTCATTAGGAAAAGGACAATTAGGAAGGATACTTGAGGTGATTTCATGAACAACATGATCTTGATCAAAACTATATGAAGGAACATGAGATCCATACTACTCTACAATGGGATTATACACACCAAATATGATTTCTTGATGCACTAGGTCTGCTTGCCCAACTGATTCAACTTAGAGTCACCATTAGTGTTGATTGAAAAGCCTCCAAAAGACTCATTGATTGAATAACACACCAAGAATTATTCAATTCCTTAGATGAATTATCCCACTGGGCATGCCAAAAATTATTGATGCTTAGATTTACACCCTTGAGGAGATGCTCAGTTCTCCTCATCCAAGTGGCAAAATGGAATCATCCCTCTTGATGTAGGTGACAGTTCTATTGAGATTAATCTCTAGATTAGGGGATAGCTCCCATTGATGCACCTTTAAGCTCTTTTTAAACTGACAAATCTAAATGAAAAGGGAGAAGGAAAACAATTGAGAAAACAAGTAGTGATGAACCAATATTTGATATCCTCCTAAATGACTAAAACCACTACTTAAAGGTAAACAAGGATGTTTCACACAAAATCACAATAGACATTGTTGCATTAGTATTTCATAAGTTAGATTTAAGAAGTTACTTAACATTTAGGAGGGTGATGAATGATTCTAAAAAGATCATACACATATACCACTTTTAAGACGTTTATACACTTAGTAAAGATTACTAATAGAGACTTGCAACATCATCCCTTTTGCACATTGGTAAGTGACCATAGATTGACATGCTAGAAAATAACCTTTTCACTAGTCATTATCAATAATATTTGAACTTATAACCAATAGTATAATGTGTGAATGGAAAAATCACTTGTATTTTCTTCAAGATTTACCAATACAAGTCTGACCAGAGTTTCACTATAACTAGTAGAGCCCCAAAATGAGCCAACAAAATGCATATATATAGCCTTTGAGAGAGAGAGATTGAGCCAAGGGAGTTCAAGGGTCACTTGGACATGTATCACCCTGAGAAAAGAAATAATTACATTACATTCTATAAGAATCTCCCTTTATGATTACACTAGCAGAATCAAGATATTTTGAATTGCATTTTGCTATAGATGGGTTCATCTGATGGAATGTCATTTTGATGCAAGCTATTCTTTACTGGCTCATTGAGTTGTATAATAGTGCAACAATATTAAACCATTGACCTACCTATTATGCTTATTATGCATCAAAGCTCAGGATTCATTCCATTTATTATTTCCATATTTGTCCTTAGGTTCTCATCAGGTCTTTTGAATAACAACAACTATTCCTCATAGTTTGAAATTGACTTCCTACAGGCCATCATCTTTTTTTTTAATCCCAATGGCTAATCTACATAGTTTAAACTTTGACATTTTATAGGCCATCACCTTCAGGGATTTCTTTTGAAATGTTTGTTCATGGCACTTATTTTTGGATTTTTTGTCTCCTACTTGATTTTGAATAATTTATTTGTAGCTATTGGTCTTCAAACTTTTTTATCAGGTGAATTCTCTAAAAGAATTCCTCAGATAATATTTTTGAAGGAATTCTTTCAAGTTTTTTATAAATGACCCTTTAGCTTTGTGCAAATGACCCTTCAACTCTTTGAAAAGACCCCTTCAAGAAGTTTGAAAAAGACTCTCCTCTTCAAACTTTTTGTAGATGTACCTTTTCCTATAGATAATTTTCTCGAACAACCCTTCAGACTTTCTGTTTGGTCCTTTTGAAAGGAACATACCCTTAAAATAAATTTAAATGACCCCTTCAACTTAAAGGTGGCCTTTGAAAAAATTCAAGTGTTCTTTAGGATTTTGAAATGGTCCTTTTTTGACCAAAACATACCCTTCAAAAAAAATGAAAGCGTCCTTTAGCTTGAAAAAGTCCTTCAGGAAAGTGCAAGTGTCCTTCAAGATTTTGAAATGGTCCTTTTCTAAATAAAACGCACCCTTAGAAAAAATGAAACGGTATTTTAGCTTGAAAAAGTTCTTCAGGAAAGTTAAAGTGCCTTTTAGAAACATTACAAACACCTTTTGGGAAAGTTTTTCAGATGAAATGTCTGAAATAATTCTTTCAAAAAAGTTGCATAGACAATTTACCCAAAATAATTTGGCAAAGGCTTAGATAAAAAACTTGAGGACAAAAAAATTGAAAGAATAAACACTTATAAAAAGGCCAAAACAAACCCCCCAAAAGAATAAACACTTGTGCATTTGTTGTGGCTTGTATAGAACATTTCCTGTATACTAGACTTGACCAAATATATAGACTTAGGAAACTTAATTTTAAGATAGGGGTGACCAATTTTGGCTTGAAGAGCCAAAATTTGGTCAACACCAACATCATACAACTTCCCCCTATCAAACCTCTTCTATAATTTGATGATTTTACCCTGTGCCCACTTGGTACAATGAGAATGATCTCTGCGTTTTCCACTGTGTCATTGGACATGACATTAGTAGGTGTAACACCTTCAAGACCATTGCCCAAAACTTGATTTATAAAGGAGAACTTACATTAGACAATCTCAGTACACCCCTGAATCAGTCACTCGACATCTTTTGAAAACCTTTTCCTAATCATGCCTCTTCTACCATCTGTGATGATAATAAACCAAACTCATCTCACATACATGAGGTCTATATGGTTAATGTTGTCGTCAATGAATCTATCATTGAGGAAACCACTACCTCAACCAAATCTTCCTCTACTCCACCTATTAAAGTAGTGGAATCACCCTCCACTCCTTTAGATATCTAAAAAAAGGAAGTAACTACCTCCTTTCCTTAACTTGATGAGATAACAGACTTACCCACCTCTCCTTTGATTTAAATACCAAAGGAGACAACCATTGCCATCACACCTTCCTCCCCCATCATGGAATCACCCACTCTCTCTTTGGAGACCATTTCACAAGGAGAGATAACTTTACCTACAACTTCCATGGAGGAAACATCTTCCCAAATCTTAGAACCTTTCATCCAAGACAAGGGTGAATAAATCACTCCCTTACCCCAACTTATGGGCTTAATTTTTAAATCTGATGCCCAAGGAACCAAACCAATTTATAAACCCTTATCTAGACTAGTCCAAAACCTTGAATTATATTCTCAACCCAATATGGATCAATCCTCATTTTGGCACCATCTTGGGATCCCCTATCAAAATAAACATGAACCTTCAACCTCACTTAAATCCACCATTAAACCTATTATTACCTCAATCCATTTATCAAACACCTCTCCACCTAAAATTATCAAAACACTTTACACATCTCTAATCAAACCTGTTGGGTGAATATTTTGTTGGCCAGCTAACTGGTGACCAAAATAGTTCCTATCACCAAGCATAGGGAGATGGGTCATCCTGGTGTGTAGGTTTACTACATCAATAGGGGACAAATCTCTCCTCTCATCAAGGGGAGGTTCCCTATTAAATATGTGGAGGCTATATACTATATAAATAAGCTGAAAGTAAAACACAGGGGTGGGATAAACCATCCATCTCTCTTATTTTAGAGATGATGCTAAAAAATAGAGGAGAAACCCTGGTGGAAACACTGAAGGCACTTCTCTTTTTTCAGAAGTGTTCTTGCAGGAAACAACAAGAGTTCTTTCAGGTAAGATAAGAAACTAGTAACAAAAGGGTGCAATAATAGCAAGATGAAATAGAACACAAAGTTTCCACCTCTACTACCCAAATAGTATATCACAAAGGATAATGGGGGCACAAAGTCACCCCAGAATCCTCAACACAAAAAAGAAAAGAAAAACACAGACTAAAATCAATTGTGAAAGCACAAAGTCTTCCCACAGTTGGTTTCATGACACTTCCCTATTACCTTCACTAATTCTACTTACCAAATTAAATGACTAAGGATACCTTCAGAAGATAGACATAATAATGATCTTTTGAAATGATACAAGTCATAACAGCACAAAGTCTATAAAAACCATGCTTTCTCATTCAGATAAAAATGAAAATGAAATTACAACTTGAGCTTAAAGTCTCAGTCTTCTTTCAAAATGGGTAGAGTTTCGCTCTTGTAAAATGAAAGTCTCTTTAAAATAATAAAAGAGATTACAATATATAGCCACCAAGCAAGGCTTGGTAGTCTCTCCCATGGGACAGCCCATGCTGCAGTCAATGCCTTTAATGCACCTTTAGTTCTGTCTGGAGGGACCTTGCCAAGAATAGTGGGTCACCTTAACTATGGCATGTCTATTCATCTAATGTCTTTTCCTAGGTCTAGATCATCTGGTCTATCCCCTTTGATGTCTGTGTAGCTGTCCATTTTGTTTTTACTCCAAAGGAGACTAACAGGTCATGCCTTTGATGTTTGCAAGCTCAAAAATCTACTTTGCAGACTGGTTCATCTACTAGAATAACTTTTGCATAGATATTTCAAGATTTTCCCTCTTTCCTCTTTTGTATTTTCTAGCTTTGTCTCTTCCTGCTATGATTTGAGCTATTGGGCTATCTTTTTAGCCAGTCACTTGGTTCTTCCTTCAAGTTTTGCGCTTTATTTGAATTTCAACAGACATTCCCTTACCTTAAATTTGACATCTGTGAGGGTGTCATTGGTTGACTATTTCAATGATTTGAGCGGCCTTCTTGGCTCCTTGGTTCAATCACTTTTTTGCTTCAATCGCTTCATTGGTTCAATCACTTTATTGGTTCAATTGCTTTCTTGCTCCTTGGTTGAACCATCACTTTCATTTGAACTTGCCTTTGGAATCATCCATGTTGCTTCTCTCTTTGCTTGAGGCTGCCTTTAAACTACTTGAACTTGTGAACCATTAAACTTTGAACTCTTTTAGTTCAAGGTTCAATCGGTTCATTGGTTTTTTTCTTTGCCCATCACTTCCTTGTTCTTTTTAAGCTCTTTGATCTTCATCGCACTGGTTGAACCTTTAAACCTGTGAACTCGTTGAACCTTTTGGTTCAAGGTCAAATGGTTTAATCAGTTCATTATTTTTATTTGGCTAAGTCCTTTTGATATTTTTAAACAAAATGCATTGAACCATTTGGTCATTAAACCAAAGTGGTTCAATGGTTCAACGGTTTAATGGTTCAAGCCTTCTTCTCTTTGATAAGTGTTTTGAAGCCGTTGAACCTAGAAGCGATTGAACTTGTTGAACCTTTGTCGAAGTGCCAACTATTGCTGACAGCATTGAACCTTGAACCCATTGAACCCTTGAACCAAAAGAGTTTAAGGTTTAATGGTTCAATCCTTGCTTAGAAGCTTGCCGATGAACTCTTTTGGTTAAACCAAGCCATTGAAACAATCTTGAAAATGACCAAGTGTTGGAAACTTGTTCTTTCCTGTAGAGTCTATAGAAATCAACCTGTGAATTCCATAGAATTGAGTTTGTAGTTTTCTCTAAGTTTTCTCTTGAGCCTTGAAAGAGTCTATAGAAATGAGCCTACAGAGTCCGTAGTTTTAAGCCTACAGAGTCCGTAGTTTTAAGCCTACAGAGTCCATAGATTTCTTCCTGTAGAGTCCATAGATTTTTGAGAAAGCTTTGAAAATTGAAGAACCTGAATGCTCAAAACAATTTTTGAAAGGAGAAGAGAGGATTTTGGTTTGTAGGACCAAAATAGTTCAAATGTTGTTCCAAAAAATGAGTGACATTTTTGGGGACCAACAAAACCTATCAAAAACCTAGGGGTACTTCTTACTCTTAACTTCATCCACCGATCTTTGAAGTTAGAATTAACCCCATATAGTATGCCAAAGAAAACCTCAACCATACCAACTAAGAAGGTGGAACCACCCAAACTCCCACCTAAAACTAGAACCATACCACCTCTTTCCCTCTTAACTTCTATCTTAGGACCCCATCCTTATTCCATCCTAGGAGATCATCCTTCTATCAAGAAGGTGAATCCTCCTAAAATTACCCAAACTAAGCTTCCTCCTTTCATTTTACCTTTACCTACCCCTTCCAAAACATCAACCTCCCCATCATTATTTAACCAAACTATCTACCTCCACCTTTCCACCTATCTCTAAACCTTCATCATCTCAATCATCTACTTCCAAATATTTCACCTTTAAAGCTTCCACCTCAAAACCAACCAACACCAAACAACCCTAATCAAACCCACCTACCAAATCCATTCTACCACCTACAACTCTAGTAGTGAAGCCTACTTATAAGAAGGTTCCCACCCCAAAAACCAAAAGCCCATCACCCATAACACCTTTTCTTGAATCTTATTCAACCATTTTGCAAAGTTTGTGACAAACCTCTTCCTTAAGCCTACCACCTATCATACCCTTTTCCCCTTCAAAACCTAAAGCATCTTGGTTCAATGATATTTTAATATGCTTATACTCTAGGACACCTAGACATGACATAGAGAGCTACAAAGCTCTCCAAGCACTTGTCCATAACTTATGGAATGAGGATGATCTATTATTAAATGAACCTCTCTTAAACCCATTACCAACCCAACCACCAAATGAACCTACCCAAAACTCATCCACTCCCACACTCTCACCTAAAAGTGAGGAGGAACTGAAGCAACCTTCTATCCCAACACTTTCCCTCATCCACACTATCCATATGGTCACCTGATCTCAAGCCCAACAAAAGGATAAGGGAAAGGACAAAGTGTCCATTCCATGGATATATCCTTCCACCCCTTAAAATTTCAACCAAAATCAAACACCTTCACATTCACCCAAACCCAAAATATCCATTCTCCCTCCACCCCATCTAAATCTATCCAATGGTTAGTTATAAAGTAGCTTCACTAGACACCAATGAAGATGAGCCTACAAAAACTAATCAACACCTCACCCCATCACCACCAAGCATTAATAGAGGCTCTATAATCTATAGAGGTCTAACCCAAAGATCCTCAACCTCTTTTAGCCTTTATCAGAACCCTTTGACTTTCCACCCTTGTCACATTTAAGGACTCAAAAACACCTTATGTTCATCCTTAATATCCTAATCCTCCCCTCTTCATCACTGAATACATCAATCAAACCTACATCAAAAGGGTAATGATTAATGGAAGAATTAGTATGAATATTATCTCCTCTCGTGCTTATGACCAAATCCAACTTCTAAAGAATATCATGTTAGAAACCTTAGTGGTATTTCATTCCTTTAATGATACTATAGCCACAACCTTGGGCACATTCATCCTCAACATTTTCTTTGGACCTCACTTGCTTCTAGAGATATTCTACATGGTATAAGGTGAGTTCTAATGTAACATCTTACTTGGATGCCCTTGGATCTAAGCCATTAGTTGTGTCCCATCCACCTTACATCAATGTGTCAAGTTTGAACATGAAGGTCAAGTCATCACTATATAATTTGACCCTATTCCTTTCGCATATTACAACATGATATATTTATCTAATGATGCTCTTCTTCCTCATTCATCCAACACACCACCAAAAAATAAAAACTCTACCCTTACCATCGATGAAGCTTCCACTGGCTCATATATCCCTTCTTCTTAGATCCCCATAGAGGACCCCCTGGAACCTATGTTCCAACATCTCTCACTAGGAAAGTATCATATTTTGGCCTTAGATGCTTTCCTTACTCCTTAAGAGTATAGGAACCTTGACCATGATCCTAATATCAGAACCATCATTCCTTTTGGGATCCCTAACCACCAAACCAATTTCATCTATGGGGGACTTGATCATCCACTTCTTGCTTCCTCTACCACCTCTTGTATCTAACCATTTACCTTCAATTTTTCCTATTTGGATAAAATGGCATTCACCATTATACCTTCATAAGGTATGCCTATAATGGATTTGACCTCACCCATTATGAACAAGGACCCCATGAGTTACCTTTGATCAAAACCCATAAACCTCATGAGCTATTTGGCCTTGGGTTCATACCACCAAAAAAACCCATTGATTCACCCAAACCCATCACCACCATTGAGGAACACATCCCATCCTCACCAACCCCACCTCTTTCAAAGTCTAAGGATTTTGAAATCATTCCTTCTAACTTTTTTTTAGTCAATACCATTAGTTTGGGCCCCTTAACTTATCAAAAGGATGGTCAAATTAAAACCTTTCCTTTGATTCATCCTGTAATGGTAGAAAATGATTCTCCTACCATCAAAACCATCCAACGTCAAGATGATGATTCCATTCTCACTTATCTTAGTGTATGATATTTTTATATCCACAAATCCCTTCCTCTTGAAAACCAAACCATGTTGAATGAATCCATTATCAATTTCAATTAGGGTATTCAAGATAACCCTCACATTGTAAAGATTGGTCAATCCTTAAATCCCTCAGAGCAACAAGATTACCCTTCCTTCCTTTGTGACTGAAGCATAGAATTTACTTGGTCCTATCAAGATATGCCAAGAATTGATCCTTTCATATCCCTCCATACCATCATCATCCATCTTGATGTTATGCCTATTAGGACAAAGCTTTTTAGGATGCACCCTCGCATCTCCTTTCTAGTCAAAGAAGAGTTTCAGTGCATGTTATTTGTTAATTTCATTTAACCCATTGACTATCCCAATGAGTTTCCAACATTATACCCATTACCAAGCACACAAGGGGAATTTTCCTCTGTATTGACTTTTGTGACCTCAACCTTGCTTGTCTTAAGGATGACTTCCCTTTGCCTAGCATCGATTAACTTGTTGATCTTATAACTGGCCATGAAATGTTGTCTCTCATAGATGGTTTCTCAAGATATAATCAAATCTTGATTTACCCTGAGGATCAACATGAGACTTTTTTCATCACCTCATGGGGAACCTTTTGCTATCAGGTCATGCTATTTGGTCTAAAAAATGTTGGATCAACCTACTAATGTGTAATGACCTACATCTTCCATGATCTCATCCACAAAATAATATAGGAATATGTAGATGATCTCTTTGGGAAATATAAATATATCAAGGATCATCTACAAGTTTTCAAAATTATCTTTGAGTGCCTAATCCATTTCCATGTTTGACTTAACCCCAAGAAATGTGTTTTTAGGGTTTTATCTAGAAAGCTTCTTGGATTTATCATCTCTCTTTGAGGAATTGAAGTAGACCCTACCAAAGTTAGAGTGATCCTCAAAATTCCACCTCTAACACACCTTAAGAAACTCCATAATCTATAGGGGAAGCTTTAATCCATTTGTTGCTTCATCTCTCAGTTATCAGATAAATGCCAACCCTTTCATCATCTTCTCAAGAAAGACACATCTTTTAAGTGGACTCAAGAGTGTTAATAAACCTTTGATTTAATCAAATATTACCTCTTTTATCCACCCATTATTACCCCTCATAAAGAGGACCAACCCTTCTATCTTTATATATCCACTACTAACCATTCCTTAGGGGCAATGTTTGCTCACCATGATGAATAAAACAAAGAGAAAGCTATCTAGTATATAAGTTGAACACTTATAGAGTATGAGACTCAATACACCCATAACAAAAAACTTTTCCTCAATTTAGTCTTTGCGGCTACCAAAATTTTTCATTACCTACTCAATCACAAAACCTACGTCATCACTAACACCAACCCCACTTAAGTACATGCACTCTAAACCATAACAAGTCTAGCATATGTCTAAGTGGCTCATGCTTCTAGATAATTTTAACCTCGAGTTCCTCTAATAAAATTTAAATAAAGGGCAAGTCATTACCAATCAATTAGCCAAAGCTCCTTTGCCAGATAACCAACCACTTCCTCTTGTGTTTTTGGACAAGTTTATTGTCACTCTTTCTCAAGAGGACATTACCTACCAAATGAGCATGTTTTTTGATGGTTTGAAATGCCAAAATGGTGCGAGTGATAGATTTATTCTCATTCCCCTCAATGGTGAACCTCTTCCCCTTTCTTTCAAATTTGATTTTGAGTGTACCAATAATATGGCTAAGTATGAAGCCCTAATAATAGGTCTCCAAACTGCTTTAGCCTTGGGAATTAAGATAATCAATATCTTTGGTGATTCCCAACTTATGGTCAACTAGGTCAATGGATCCTACCAATGTAAGAATTATGTCTTACAAAAGTAAAAACACATAGTAGATGTACTCTTAACATCATTTGATCATTACCTTATGTAATATGTTCTATGATCTACTAAAAAGTTCATAGATACAATGACTTCCCTTGCTTCCTAGATCCCATCTTAGCCTTATAACTCTAATATCTTTATCACCATTAATCATTTCATCATACCCTCTTATATCTAATCTGACCTCCCTATTATTTATAGTGTGGAAGACTCTCCATCAGACATTTGGTACAAAAAAACCTTTAACTACCTCAACCTTGACATCATTCTTCCCAACCTCTCTAAAAATTCTTGAAGAGCCTTTGTTTAGAGTACATCTCATTATACCATACTAGGGGGAATCCCTTACAAACATCATTTCAATGACATCATTCTCTATTGCCTACCTAGCCATGAAGCTTCCCATGTTATCAAGGAAACACATGATGGGATCTATGGGGGACACTTTAACAGTCTAGATGTCACTAAATGTATCATTCACCTTGGTTACTATTGGCCCACTCTCAACCAAGACTATTGTGATTATGTAAATAAGTGTGTCAAATGTCAACAACACATCAATTTACATCACATGACACCCTATGGTCTTCAAGTATCCAAGGACTTTTATCCCTTCTTCCAATGGGGATTAGATCTCATTGGAGAAATCAATCCTCATTCTTTACAGTGGCACCACTCCATCAGCACTTCCACCAAGTATTTCACCAAGTGGGTGGAGGTTATTCCTCTCATCTCGACCAAATATAAAAATATAGTTGACTTCATTAGTCATTATATCATCTATCATTTTAGTGTTCCCCATAAGATTATCACTAATAATGGCAAATATTTTAAAAACAAGCAAGTCCAAGGTTTTTGTGATGCATTTGGCATCAATTTAAGATTTTCCTTACCTTATCATCCATAAGCAAATGGATAGGCATAAGCCTATAACAAAACCCTCAACAAGATGTTAACCAAAATGGTCAGTGCTTCTAGTTGGGATTATCACTTGCACATCCCTTTCACTTTATGGGCATATTATACTAGCATTTAAACCTCTACGAGTGTTACCCCTTTCTCTCTGGTCTTTGGAGTAGAGGTGCTCTTGCCTCTCAAAGTCTAGATTCCCTCTCTTTGCATATCCTTGAAAGACATTATTTTTGAGAGCAATTATCATCAAGAGTGTCTAGCATGACTTGAGCTGCTTGATGAACATTGCCTAGAAGTGCTTAACCATCTTCATGTCTATCAAGAAAGAATTAGGTGAAACTATAAAAAACACCTAAAATAATGAGAATTCAACATTAGAGACCTCATACTAAAGGAAAATCAACATGTAACTAATATGGAAAAAAGTAAGTGAGGCAAGTTTACTTTCAATTGGCTTAGACCCTACATTATAACCCACAAGTATGGATCATGAGGTTATCATTTGTCCTCTCTTGAAGGTAAACCAAAACCTAAGCCTCTCAATGTTTCACTTCTGCATCCTTTATTTTGTTAAATAGGGATAAAACTCACCTTTTGTCTAACTTAAGCTCATTCTTTGAATTACAAGCTTTTTACCTTCCTCATACTTTCATCCTACCCTTTTGAGGATAACTGATTACAACATAGAACTATGTGATTAAATGTCACAGTAATAACTTAATCTTAAACATGGGTACCACAAATCTACCCATGGCATGGTTCTCATGGATACTTTTTATCCCTAATTAGATGGAATCCCATGGTCATTATCTCTCAAAACCACCCCTTTCACCTATCATTAACCTTCTTGTGCTCTAGGTTTTTCCCTCATAAAGGTTAACCTCTAAGCTTAAATAGACTTGTCCATGTCAAAACTAGTGTCAAAATAATTTGGGATACCAAAATATCACTTGGGTCAAATATATATAACATGTAGACTACTCCCTTGAAGGATAGCTACCCAAAATCTAAAATTGATTAATAGATAGACTGCTCCCTTAAAGGACAACTACCAAAATACATAAATCCAAACTTGGACTACTCCCTTGAAGGATGGCTAAGTCAAATTTATCAAATAAATCATTTAAAGCTTCCCACATCAATCAACTTCACAAACCTATCAGAATAAAATAACAAAAGGCCCTATATCAAAATCAAAACAAACTATCCCAAGAAATCTGCAATCAACTTTCATATATAACATTAGTAGACTTCTCACATTGATCAGTCTACACTTTGAATTAAAACATGGGCTTGTCTATTATGGTTCGTAGGTCACCTAAAGAAGGGGAAAACCAACCCATAAGAGGTCACACTACCCTTCATACCACCTATCACCTATTTCCATTGTATACCATCTACAAATGAAGGGACTTTGACCTTACTTGACACAATGTGATCAAGACACCTTTTTATCAACCAACACATGCTAATGTGAAGCATTCAAAGGGATTATGTTCATTAAGCCAATCTAAATTTGGATTTGTTTAGTCCTTACCAATGAAGAAACATCTTGCCTTTTTCATATCCTCTACTAATTGGTTCATGTATTCACTTAGACGTATGTCTTGTGATCTTCATTTCTTTTCACACATCTAGCTTTGTTATTTAAAATTACTTCATGTGCTATCATCAAAACATCATAACCTTGAACAAAAAATCACATCATCATAACTTCACCTCTATAATCATAAAACCACATCAAACAACCATTTATCATAAACATCATCTCTATAATCATAAAACATAACCATATCACATATCCATGATCAAAACCATTTATCATAAGAATCATAAACCATGATCATATCCATAACAACAACTATAATCAAAACATTATAACCATATATAGAATAATAACCATTTATCCTAAACATCACATCTCTATGATCATAACCATAAATCATAACATCATGTTCATATGCGTAAAGTAAAGCATCATCATAACCCTAAAAGTAACCATTAACATCATCTATAATCATCACATGCCTAAGCTAGTGAGTCTACATCTCATAAGCATAATCATAAACCATAAACATCAAAACCATGAACCATGAACCAAAAAATCAAATACATATATCATCATCACATCATGTACATCATGTCTCATCAGCATAAAATAGTACATGTAAATAATGTGCATCTCTAAAAAAAATATACATTTCGCTACATTAGCTCATAGGTTGGTATCAAAATCATATGCATGTATACATATCATATCATATAAACTATGCCCCTAGGGCACCACTACTGCTTGCCCCTCTTACAACACCACTGTCATCTAGTGCCTACCCTCTTGAGGTACCTACCTATCCACCCACTAAAGCAGCCCACTAACCCAAAGTCACTATACCTACATCACATACCAACTGGCTCTATACTCACCCCATCAGGGCTCTATGGACACTATGTCAAAATTATGGCCTCATAATAATGCACTTCCTTAACCATAACCAAGTACCCTACCATAAGGATACTAGCTAGTGGTCCTACTAGTGCTATAATTGTCTTTTCTCTATCTTAGAGTGTCCGTCTCCTAGGTCATGAAGCCTAGTGAAGTCCTAGTTTGGTCCCTCTCACCTATCATATTGGTAACCTAACCCTGTAAAGTCACAAACTAGCCCTATAATGTGGCCACCTACCCCTATAAAGCTATAATCTATGCCTACACAATGATTGGTACTATTCATACCTATCTATCAAGGCCACCTCCCTATACCTATACCTATGGACCTCTACCAACTAGATCCACATCTGTGGCTTGCCTACCCCCATCATCCCATCCAAAATCTATACCTGCATATATGGCCTAATACCATGCTACATAACCATAAATAAAACTAACATTATTGATCTTTGTTATGACAAGGATCTCCTCAAAATCAAGAACCATCTCCACTGGTTATGGCACTAGAAGCAAAAACTCGACATCCTCCCACCTGTACTTCAGGAATGGACCTAGAATCCCCTGTACTAACCCAAATTTCTTGTGAACTTTGTCAATAAAGATGAACTTAATCTCATTCTCTCTCCTCCAAAAAATCCACCTATAACTTTGCATCAATAAAATATGCTGAGTATAGTGGGCCCACCTAAAAAATCCAACATACAACCTCTAAACTATGTCTTTGACTACTAAGGTCTCCAACACCTCCTTAAACCAATCAATATCCATTACACCTCCTCTAGTTCTTATGAGTTCATAATCACCCCTCCACCTCATGAAACCCACCTTGAAGTCCATCTAGGTGTATCCTTCCCATGACAACCCCATTAGTCTTAGAACCCAGTTATCCTCATAGGCTTAATAATGAAGCACAAACCCCAGACTGATGTCATATCTCCTATTCACTCTAAACCCCCACAACTCCCTATATATTTATACTAATAAAATAGGTAACCACCTAAAAACTATTTGAACAAGCAACATCTCCATCAATACACCCAACAATAGATAGGAAACCACCCTTTATTTAAATTTGGTAATGAGAAGTAGGTGACTATCATCATCATTATCATCAACCACCTATCATCTCTGGTCCTTTAATATAATGGCTTATAACTAAAGCATCTGACATGCCACCTAGCCAAGGCTTGATCTTCACCATGTAATAGCTCCATATGATCATCTTTCTCCTCACTCTCTATGTGATATATTGACTCCCCCCAAATGGGCAACCATGTAATCTTATGTAGATCCTCTAGTAGGATGGTCATCTCACCCATCGATAGAAGAAAGGTGTTCATGGCCAGATCCCATCGCTCGATGAGGGCCATGATCATCACCACATCTTGTAGCACATGCTAGAAGTGCATCATCATATTGAGGCTGACCTCCTCCATGTGTGTCCAATCATCATCAGTCATCCCCTAATGGATTTCCATAAAGATCTAAGGAACTCAATCTCACATCTAGATCTGATCTCATGCCTATAAAATTTGTTTAAAAACACACTTATTTTTCTATTAATTACTTTGACCATGGATATCACCCCATTTTTACCTCATTTCACCTACCTAATAAACACTTAATTTTTTTTATCTTAACTATCTTACCATATCTTTTAAGCCTACCCTAAAACCACATTACCCATATTCTAAATGATAAAAACACTAGCCTTAACCATTTTATCCAAAACATCTTAACTTATTACCTTTAACATTTATATACCTTTACCCTTGACCTTTTAATCAACTACTAATGGTCACTTCGATCGTCGATGGTCTACTAACTATTTGACCTATGGTGCTTAACCATCAACAATTGAATATGACCATCAACAATTAGGTAAGACCATTGATGATCACTATGTGTGACCACCAGTGGAAAAAAATACAAACCTATCAACCTAAACACCTACCCAAGCCTACCCTTTATAATACCTAATCAACCTAAATTGACCCTTTGACTTCCCTTAACCTAACCCACCCTTTTAAATTCCTTTTTACCCACAAATTTTATCAAACATAACAAAACCTAAAAAACTAGGTCAAAACCCCCAGAACCTCCCAAACCAATCACAAAACAATCAAAATTTCAACAAAATTCAATTAATAAATAACCAAAATCAACTAATCTTACAAATTCAATGTAACCCCTACCTCATTCTTTGACCATCATCAAGGATGAATCCTAGCTTCTACCACTCAACCACATCCTCATCTACCCTAAAACCTTAGTCCCATGCTAGCTCAACACAAATCTCATACCAATCAACTAATCAACTCCTCAACTAATCACCAACTACCTCATTAACACTCTTGTGCAAAATGCCAAATTCACCAATGCATAGGAGTTAGAGAGTTAAAAAGTAAATAGTGAAAATGATTTCTCCTTTTCACTTTTAAAACTCAAAACTTTTAGGGTTTCCCCCTAATCATCAATGATTAGGTTGACCATCAATGGTTTATTTTGTGACCCCTAACCATTGACAGTTAAGAAACCCACTTTGTAATCATTTTTTGGCACCAACACATCATGCCTCCTTTTGGAGATTACCTTTCTCCACCAAACTAGAAATAACCTTTAGAGAGCACCTAATCTTCATAAACCAACCATGAACCATTGGAGAACACCCTCTCTAAACAACCAACCATCTGATGATGTCTACCTCAATTTTGGCCATTTTGGCTCAAACTATCATATATTTTATGATGACCTTGCCTTGGTCTTTTTGATCGCAATGACCAACCTTGCCATGTTGAACATTTAAATTTGTACCACCTAGTGCACACCAGACCATTTATGTTTTTTATGGGAGCACTTCCTAACTTAGATACCTATGATAAAATCAAACCTATATAAGAGACTTGTGTTTATGAGTGTTCCCATCTACCATGCCTAAATGTGGTCACGTGGTCTACTTGTCACTTGTCCTTCTAGCACCAACCATATTTTTAGCAACTATGACAACTTAGTTGCATTTTGTGTACATGTTTTCACTTTAAATTCATAAACACCATTGTCATCAACCTAATGACTCACCATAAACCACTCATCAAACCCATACCTAATTCGGTTTTTCCTTATCAACTCTCAGTTTGAGGGGGAACACCTCCTCCTAGGCTTAGGGTGACCAAACCTTTGAGCCTTAATCCATTTTTTTATAGCTTTCTAGCATAAAATACATAATAAAAAGGGGTAAAATATAGACACTAGAATTCTACACATTGTAGTTCTAAATGTTGAAACACTTGTAGACCACCTTAGAACCCCTTTGGGACCAATTTAACCCTTTGAACCCTAACTAAACCTAATCATGGTTAGTTTGACCAATTTACCAAACCCAACCTTTTACCCCACTTAACCTTATACACTTAACCATTTATGATCACCTCGACTATCGATGATTACCTTGACCATCGATGGTCATGTCCCTTCCACATCTCAACAAATATAACACCAGTTGTACAAGCTAAGACAACACAATTTAATATGTTTGCCTTACCCATTTCAAACACATCACTATGCATCAAAATCAACATCCTAAACTCGACTGAAACCTTATACCTCCATCTCTCTTTGCCTATAAATGGAGGGGAGTAGGAGGTGAATGTGTATCCATAATCCATAATCAAGCATTCTAGCACATAGGTAATCAAGCCATCAACTAGTAGGTCTTCTTTTCAATAATTTAACAAATACAATAGAGACTCGAACCTATACCAAAATTAATCTTGAGTTACATTACTATTACTGTACTAAAATTACTCCAAGATCAACCATCAACCATCAAGATACAGACTAGGTACATTTTGTATTCTAGGTTTTGTTTGTTTGGTCTCTAACTTCCCTACTTGAATTAGACCTTTCTAAATCTTATCTCCTAACTCCTGAACCTTAACTAGATCTCTAACCACTTATTGACCCCTTTTTTAATCTAAATTAAAATATTTTTTGAATACTTTCAAAACCTACAAGAACTATTGATGGTTACCCTGATCGCTGATGGTCACCTTTAACCACCAACGGTCACCCAACCATCGATGATCAGCTCAACCATCGATGGTCACCCTGACTGTCTATGGTCACTATGGTAGGAAATAATAGAAAGTTATTTCTAACTACCTACCCTCAACTAAATTCTAATTTTTGTGTCCCTACCTATTCATAGAGACCTCACCTATTTTATGAACCCAACCTGACCCATTTAGCATTAGTATTGACCTATTATTTGCTATAATTAGTTTATTTCCCTTCATCAAGCATTTAATTCTTCTTGCATTTTATTTTAATATTTTTTATCATTTGATGTAAGTACTTTATGTTCATTTATGTCAACTTAAATATTTTAAGAGTGTGGATTGATAGCCTCCTACTAAGCTCACACTTCCTAAATCTAGCTCAGACTAGGTAATCCACCTTGTTACCCATCTAACAACCCCTTTGCATGAGTGATTTCTTATCTACAGGTCATTCTTCTCAAGAAAAAGAAGATTTATTCATAATCATCTAGATCATTCATGAAAAAACAACATTTTCTTCTACTAAACCCTTATTACTAGTTTCTTACTTCTTGAAATATAAATAAGCATAAATTGAGAGAAACACCTACTATGCCTAAACATGTAGTTACAGGCAGGGTCATGAGAAGATGAGTTAAAGTGTATTAAAACCTATAAGGAGGTGAAGTATAAAGGTGAAAACAAGACTCTTGACTTGTTTCCTAAGATTTCTTAGGCTTTATTGAGTACCCTAGTCCTTTGAAGATAGAAAAGAGCCCAACGGCCCAATTAGACCTATTAGGCCTAAAACTGGCATGTACAGGCCTATGCATCAAAATTTAGGGTAGATTACATGTTTGGGAAGTGTTTTATATTGGAAAAAAAATATAATATGGTGATATCCATGTCACAAGGTAAGTTAGTAGGTTTTGGACTCAAAAAAGTTAGGGAAAATCCAAGAACTATACCTTTAGGGTCAAACTAGCACAATGACTCAAGAACCCTAAGCTTGTGAATGAGAGCTATGCAAACACTTTGGAGAGATAAAAAGGAAACCAAGTAGTGAAAAAATATTTATTGGGTTTTCATAGACCCCTGATAAGTTTTAAAATTCAAGCCAAACACATTTTACTCTTTTTCACCTTGTTTATCTCCATTGACCTCCTATAATGCAAGGTTTTGAGCATGAGAGGCACTTTCTCCATGTTAGAACTATACAAAGAAAATGTATGGGGTCATAAAAAACTATGGAAGGTTTAAAGGGGTTTTATAATTCATGTTCTTAGCATTTTTTTATAGTTTAAGCCCTTCGGGCTATGAACAATCATTAAGGAGCTATGCCACTCTCAACCTGCCTAAATTAGTCTTAATGACCTGACGAAGGAAATCTTGAGAGATTTGAACTCAAATACCATTAATTGTCTTGTGAGTCACCTAAAACTCATTATTCACTCTAAGGAGGCCCTATTCAGGCCATTAGTTATATAGATACTAATAAGAATTCATCTGAAACTATACTTTTATAAAGTTTTAAGGAGAAATTAGGGTTCTAAGCTTGGTGAACAACTATAAATAATTCAAATGGATAGTATGATGTGTCTTCAAAAATTTTAGATAAAAAATACCCTTGTTTCATCTTGTAAATTCTTTTATAAGTTTGCACTAAAAGTGGTCAGACCAAAAATACTAGTGAAAGGTGACTTAGTCACCTAAATGAGGTAGAGTTATAGGTGTACAATGCTTGGAAGGAATAATTCATGGTATAAAATGTTTGTTTAGACTTTAAACATCCTCACTCATTAATATTTTAATGTTATATGTGAGAATCATGATCATCTAAGTAGTTAGCTCTAAGTGACTAGGCATAATTGCATAATAAGCCTACTTGGTTAGCTAAGGGAGATGTTTCTTGGCATGGAGGGTTGATAGGTTAGTAAATGGAGGGAAATGAACACCCTTGTAACTAATACATTGAATAAAACATGCACACTTCATGGCCATTATGGAGGATTAGTTAGTTTTTGGCCTAGTCAACATGCACAAGGGGAAGTGCAGGATACTTAATGCTTCATGGAGGCCTGATTGGACTACTTTTATGCCTTTATAACTATCATGAGATGAGATAGTTGAAAAATTTGGCATGGAAATGCCTTGGATTATGTCAACCAAGGCTAAATTTGATCCAGGCATCAATTTAGGCGACAATTCGGGTGACAGTTCCACCCCAATTGATGATGGAACTTCCGTGAACCATAACTTTTGCACCATAGCTCCAATTGACTCGCCGTTCAAACCGTTGGAAAGATAAGAATGAGGGGAACATCATGAATTGGAATTGATCTCTGATATATGAATTTTTACCCCTAAAAACCCAACGGAAGTGCCTTAAATTTCAATTTTAGTTGTGTAGTCTAAAAATAGTAAGTTTCTAAAAATAGTAATTCCTCGAATTTTGTATTGTTTTAAATATTGGAAGTTGAACCATTTCATCTCCCTCAAGATTGGTAACCTTCCACATCCTCCCCATGCTTCCAAATTGTGTATAAAATAAGAGGTAACCCGAAATGTGAAGACATACATCTCTTCCTAGAGATAAGCATATATTTGTATTGCCATCTTGAGTAATACTACATCTCTTGTCAGAGAATTCATTATTACTATGTTATTTCTGTATTATTGTGATATTTATCAACCAAAAATTCTAAGTTTTGGATCAGTGGTATCAGAGCAGTTTGTCTTGAGAGTGTATGATCCCGAGGATGAGGTCAGGTTACAAGAAGCTTGGGTGGGAAACAACAGAGCTTCCAAATTTTCCACCTATTCACTCCAAATGACTTCAAATGGCAGATGACACCGAGACATCCGATCCTTTTAAGGAAATGGTGAATGAGGCCCTCCAATGGCGATAAGCACAGATGCTACAATAATTTTCCCAAATTCTTTAAACACTTCCGATGGGAAATCCTGGCTCTACGGCTCCACTTCCTGGCTCCTCATCTAGGGAACGTCCTTTTAGTGCCCCAATACCCTTCAAGGTCTAGGTAAATTTTGATATTCCTACATTTGAAGGTAAAATCAATGTTGATGCAATAGAAAATTGGTTGGATCAACTGTCTTCCTACTTCTCTGTAAATAAGTTCACTGATGGAGAAAAGATTACTTTTGCTCTTTTGAAATCAACATTGCCTATGAAAAACTGGTGGGAAGTGTGCAAAAAGAGGTTCAGTACAAATGAAATTGGCCTTGAGGTAGAACCTACCTGGGATGATTTTATGGAAGCGGTGAAAGAAGAATACTATCCCATCGGAGCATATGATGATCTCTACATACAGTGGCAACAACTTTGCCAAGGTAAGGACCAATCTGTTCAAGATTACATAGACACTTTTCATTCTTTGTCTGCAAGGTTGGGCATTCAAGATAGTGAGAAACATAAGACTCTCAAATATCGTGGTGGAATACAATGGTACATATGGGGGGAAATGGAACTCTTCAATTTGGAAACCCTCGGTGAGGCATACAAATTTGTAGTGAAGATTGAACAGAAGCATGGTAGAAAGAATACGAAGAGTCAACCCTCAAAATGGAAAAGTGATAAGGAAGGTCAAGCACGAGGCCCAAATTGGAAGCAAAAGGAGTTTTAGGATAAGAAATCCAAGAAAGGGAAGGCTGGAAAATGGTGTGATTACCACAAAATTGGAACTCACTCCAAAGAAGAATGTCGAGCCATCAAGTCATTGCTTTCTAAGTCACAATATTCGACATCCACTACTCTGCCTCATACACAACCCACAGTCGTAGAGGACGAAGAAGAAATTGTAGATGCTGAGCTTGACAACATTATCGCTTCATCACAGAACCTTGAGGAAATACCAGATGACAAGGAAAGATTGTTCCACTCCAAATTATGGGTAAAAGGTAAGCCTTTACATTTCATTCTTGATAGTGGGAGTCAAAAGAATTTAATCTCTGCTAAAGTTGTGAAAAGTCCAAATCTATCCATGAAGCCTCATCCAAAGCCCTAAAATATTAGATGGTTAAGCCCAGGGAGAGACCTCTGTGTCACCCATCAGTGTCTTCTTTCATATGCTATAAAACCATTCCAAGATGAAGTTTTGTGTGATGTTGTCAATCTAGATGTTTGTGATGTACTCCTTGGTCAGCCATTCATGTATGAGTGACATGGCATCTATGAATCATGAACTGGAAGGGTCACCCTTACTCTTTAAACATGACACTATAGGGTACCAGAGGTACTACCTCCCACATCTGTCTCCCTGATCAGTGTGAAGCAATGCAAGAGATTGGTGGAGAAAACAAAGAAATTTGTCCTCATGGTGGTCAAGCCACATAAATCCAAGAAGGCCGATGTTGCAGTCTTGACTACACAATCAACACAACAATAGAAGCAGATAGGGTGCATCACAAGAGAATATGATGACTTATTCAAGTCACCCATAGGAGTTGCACTGCATTGCCAGGTAAAACATTCTATCGATTTGATCCCAAGATCACCATTGCCTAACAGTCTTGTGTATCGCAGATCAGTTTTGGAAAATGATGAGATAAAAAGATAGATTCAAGAATTGATCCAAAAGGGTCACATTAGGCCAAGCTCTTCACCTTGTGGTAGCCCAATTGTCTTGGCACCAAAGAAAGATGGAACATGGAGGCTTTTCATTGAATATCAAGCCCTGAATAAAATCTCTGTGAAGAATCGCTATCCTCTCCCCAGGATTGATGACCTACTGGACCAGCTCTTTGGTGTAAAGTTCTTCACCAAAATTGATCTCAAATTTGGTTATCACCAGATTCCCATCGATCCCACTAATGTCTGGAAGACTGCATTCAAATCTAAGGAGGGGTTCTTTGAATGGTTGGTTATGACTTTTGGCTTAACTAATGCACTTGCAACCTTCATGAGGATGATGGATGACATCCTATGACCCTTCACCAACTCATTTGTGGTTGTCTACTTAGATGACATACTCATCTATAGTAAAACATGGGAAGAACATTTGCAACATGTTTGTAAGGTGCTTCAAACTCTTCAGGAGCACAAGTTGTATGCAAATCTTGACAAATGCACATTTGGGATGACAATAATTCAGTACCTCAGGTACGTTGTGAATGAGGAAGGAGTCCATGTTGATCCAAAAAATATTTGGGTTATTCAAGAATGGCCCACACCAAGGACCCTCATAGAGCTTCGTAGCTTTTTGGGTCTTGCAAATTTCTACCATAGGTTTGTTCTTAGATTTTCACATGTTGCTTGGTCACTAACCCAAGTGACTAAAGGAGGAGCTAAAACTACATTTCAGTGGGGTGACATATAGCAAAGGGCATTTAAGAATTTGAAGAATAGACTCTGCTCAGCCCCTGTTCTTGCCTTGCCATATTTGCATCAACCTTTTGAGTTGACGGATGCATCTGAATATGCCATGGGAGCTGTCATCATGCAACATGCCCATCCTGTTGCATATCATAGTGAAACTTTCACTGATACAGTCAAGAAATATCCAACATATGATAAAGAGCTCTATGCCATTGTGCAAGCTTGCAAACAATGGAAACACTACATTTTGGGAAAAGAAACGGTCATCCACACTGACCACAGACCATTGGAATTCATCCAAACGCAAAGCAAGCTCTGAAATGAGAGACATCAAAAGTGGGCCACATATCTTCAGCAATTCCACTTGATAATCAAACATAAAAAGGGGAGCTCAAATACAGCTACAGATTGTCTGAGCTGCCGACCAATTATTGTACTCATGATAGTTTTGGACCTGTACGAACATGAGACTGCCACTTGGGGTGCCCTGTATGAAGCAGATCCTACCTTTACTGATAAATATCAAGCACTTCAAAAAGGTACACATGTTTCTGATTTCTATTTGAAAGATAATGTCCTCTATCATATGGGACACATCTGTGTTCTAGTTGTAGAGAAATAAAAGATGATATGGGAAGCACACTTCAGTAAGATAGCTAGACACTTTGGTATTGAGAAAACATTGGCAGTTCTTCAAAAACACTTCTACTGGTCCCATATGCGAAAGGATGTGGAAAGATATCTCAAATATTGCATTCCATGTGTGATAGCCAAGCCAACAAATAAGAAGCAAGGATTGTACATGCCATTGCCAGAACCAACCAGGCCTTGGGAATCCGTCTCAATGGATTTTCTCTCAAGTTTGCCCACTTTAAAACATGGTAAGGACTGTATTTTTGTGGTAGTTGATCATTTTTCAAAAATGGCTATCATGATTGCCTGTAAGAAAAATATATCTACTGAGAAAATTGCTCAATTATATTTTAGTCATGTATGGCTCCATTTTGGTCTTCCCAAGTCCATTGTCTCATATCGAGATAACAGGTTCTTGAGCATCTTCTGGTCCACTCTATGGAAGATGATGGATACTAAGCTGATGAAGTCCATAGCCTTCCATCCATAGATTGATGGTTAAATAGAGGTGGTAAACCACTTGATTGTTCACATTGTTCAGATGTATCACTCCAAACATCCATGCACATGGGATGAGGGACTTCTTTTCATACATGGATATAATCGGGCACTACACAACTCGACCAAGCATAGTCCATTCCAAGTCTGTTTTGGGTTCCAATAAATGGCACCAGTTGATATAGCAGTTCCATTTTCCACCATGGAATACACACCTCATGGAAGATCTGAGGCAGAAAAAGCTACCAAGTTTATTGAACAAATGCAACACCTCCAGCAACAAGTTCATGACATCTTGGAGAAGATGAATCAAAAGTATAAGCAATGCCACGACAAACACAGGATTGCACACCATTTTGCTGTGGGTGACAAAGTTTGGTTGCGAATTCAGAAGGAATGACTTGTAGGCCCACACAAAAAGATTTGGCCTCTGTGATATGGTCCCTACACCATCACTAGAAGAGTTGGAGAAAATGCTTTTGAGTTGAACCTACCAGCCTACCTTGGTCTGCACCCAATATTCAATGTGGAGCTCCTCAAACCATATCATCCACCTCTCTTGGACACTTTAGTTGTAGTAGAACAATGACATTGATGAACTTTATCCATAGATTTTTTCTCTAGTGGAAGAGGATCAGATTGTGGATACCTGGATGAAGACAACACGAGGATGCTCTATTCCGCTTTATCGAGTGGTCAAAAGGGGCCAGCGTAGTCATCAAGGTGAGTGGCTCACAGAGAATCAAATCAAGAAACAACTACCACACCTGATGGGGAGCATCGATGCAATGGGGACCATTGCTTTTCAAGGAGGGAGGAATGATCGAGACATCAATTTAGGTGACAATTCGGGTGACAGTTCCACCCCAATTGATGATAGAACTTTCGGGAGCCATAACTTTTGCACCGTAGCTCCAATTGACTCACCGCTCAAACCATTGGAAAGCTAAGAATGAGTGGAACATCATGAAATGGCATTGATCTCTGATTGATGAAGTTTGACCCCTAAAAACCCTTTGGAAGTGCCTTAAATTTCAATTTTAGTTGTGCAGTCTAAAAATAGTAATTCCTCAAATTTTGTATTGTTTTAAATATTGGAAGTCAAACCATTTCATCTCCCTCGAGATTAGTGACCTTCCACATCCTCCCCATGCTTCCAAATTGTGTATAAAAGAAGAGGTAACCCAAAATGTGAAGACAAACATCTTTTCCCAGAGATAAGCATATATTTGTATTGCAATCTTGAGTAATACTACATCTCTTCTCAGAGAATTCATTGTTACTGTGTTATTTCTATGTTATTATGATATTTATCAACCAAAACTTCTAAGTTTTGGATCAAAATTATCCTCCAACAATCCATCTCTATACATACTCTCATTGAAGGATATCAACTAGTTAAGGCAATGTGTGGAGAGATCATGGGGTTGTTAAGGCTACTTGTAATTGTTATCTGAAGTGAATGATGACCATTATGACCTATGCATGACACTTACACTTCACATTCTTCTTCTCTCTCTTGCTCATGTCTTATAAAATGAGGTTTGAAATCCATTATAATGATCCCTCTATTGGGTATGAAGAGATTATGCCCACGTTATACCTTGTAAACCTCTTGAACTGATATATGGACTATTTTAGATTTTCTTGCTAGCTTAATGTGTTATATTCTTGTTGATTTGTAGAAGTGGTGAAGTATTCTTCTTCTTTATAGGTCCTTGTTCTCACATAGTTGCTAGGATATTATTCTATGTAGGTCATGTGGTGTGTTAAAGTGTTGGTGATTGTGATTGTAGCATAATCTAATTGGTAGTGTCATAAATAAACATCTTATTCATCATCCTCAAGTTGTATCCACTTAACACAACCTCCACATAAAAAATTGATGCTTAGGAGTCTCTAAGATAAGGTGATCTAATCATTAGTCTTTGCCTAGCTCATTAATGTTGTTAAAGGATTAGTTAGAGTGGATATATCATATTTGTGCATCACCTCTAATGGCATAGGTTTCAATTTCATGCATTTCCCTATCTCTTTTCATCACCAATTTAGTAGGTTTAGGATTTGAGCCATGATTGATGCATCAGGGGAGCTAACCCCATAAACTAGATGTTTATTCCTTCTACAGGTCACTCACAACCTTGGACTAATCCCATGTTACCCTAAACTTGGAAAGGTTTAAACAATATTTTCCTAAGGGTGTAATTTAGTGAGTTAATAGTTTTGGCTTACCTAGTGGGAATAAATTCATGAAGGTTGGAGCACATTTCATCATCATTAAGTGATCTCAAATATCTACAAGAATTGAAGAAATATACCAATAGTTAAAATTTTATCCCAATGGTCATTATAAGGTCTTCATATAAGGGTAAGAATAAGTTGGATCCATTCATGGTTTCTTTTGTTCTTTTGTGACTCATAATGCTTAATGGATGGAAATGGAGGAGATCTCTACCCTAAATTTCCTTATCATCCCTATGTCCACCCATAATAACCTCACTATGATCCCTATTAACCTTATAATGAACCCTATCAATAGTATGATGGCTTGTACCAATCTTATGGTATCCCATATTATCATCCTTGGAAACCTTCTTATTAGGAGTATTATCCCTCCTTCCCTCCCCAACCACCATTTCAATCTACATAGTTTCTCTAATGAGATGGAGGAGTTGAATAACATGAATTAATTCATTGCTAATGAGATATTGGCCTTGAAGGAACAATAATATCCATGCAAAAAATTCTATGAGCTTCCACGTCCTACTACCCCAAGTCAATATCCTTGGACTGCTACTCGCAAACCAAACCCAAGCCAAGAAGAGAGAAGGTTGCAGAAGTCATGACAAGAAGATTTTCATGTTTTCAATACCCCCCATATATTCCTCACTCTTAAGTTGTTAATTAATGTTTAAGAATGAAAAGAGAGAGGGAAGTTGTGGGTACCAAGCCTAGAGACTTCCCAAGTTGGAAGAGTTCCTCCGAACTCACTTAAGAACAACCCTATGTTCCTACCCCACCAACTGGCCATTCTTGCCCTCCCATCATCTCTTTATTTGAAGGAAGACCTATGGCTTGGAGATTAGATGATGAACATTTAAATGAAAAGTAGTGTATGGAAGTTAGTCCAAGAAATCTTTCAATATTTTCAAGTTCTCCATTTGTCCTTCATACTACTGTAATTCATGTGAGTCAAGATACACCTAGGTTTGACAAAATAATTGAGGAGTGGGAAAGGGAAAATATAGTGCCTTCAACTGATTTCCCTTCTCCATCTCTTAAAAAAAAACATGGTCAACCTGATGCTCCTAAGGATCGAAGTTGGAAAAATACCTTAGCAGTTGTCAAGCAAGCCCATGAAGAGTATTTCCCTTCCACCCTGTCCTTCTATGAAGAGAGGCCAATTGAATTAAAATTAAAATTAGAGAATTCAGATGTGAAATGGAATTTGATGAAGAAGATTGATGATATGGTATTCATTGAAGAGAAAAATTCAAGAAAAATTATAAGTATACCTTAATGAGTTCACCATGAAAATGTTCAAATGACAACTACAATGAATTTTCAATTGGGTAGCCCTTAAGATAATTATAATGGCCAAGATAATGAAAAGATAGTAGATGAACCCCCTTAATCCATTGAATATGATGATCAAAGTTAATAAATTCAGTCACATGAATATAACCTTGAAGAAGAAGGGAATACTCAAAGAGAACATTATTTTCTCGAATAATTCTATGTAGTTTCAAACCCAATGGAGCATGATGAACACAATGAGAGTGTTAAGATTATGGAAGAAGACACTCATTTACTTGGATAACTACCATTTGGTGTGGTGGATGAAAAGGTTGAGGTTGGAAAAGGCACTCAAGATAATAAAATGTTCCAAGAAAAACCCCTTGATTAGTTTAACATCAGTCTACAAGAACAAGAGCAAGAAGATGAACATGAAGGAGTTGCCTTGCAATGACATCTTGACAACCCTATGGCACTTGAGAATGAAAAATAAGAAGATGTATTTATAGTTAGTCTTACTCTTATTGATAAAAAATAAGAAGACAAGTATGTCATGGTTTTAGGATAAATAAATCAAGATGAACTAGAACTTGAATGGATCAGTGAACTTTGACTCTCCATAGAAGATGATCAAATTACAATAGAACATGAGCCTTGTCATGACCCTATTGGAGAGTTCAAGTTTAGCTAATACATCTCCACCTCATCTAGAGAATGCTAACATTATCAGATTGACCAATGAGCACGGTGAAGAGATCAATAAGGGTCTTAAGGAGAACACTATGGAATTTGGTACTATTAGGTCTCAAGAACAGATCCAAGTTCCTAATAACATCAATAAATCCTACTTGGACATCATCAAGGAGCATGAATGAGAGGTACTTGATCAGCCTACAACAGATAGTTATCCAATTAAGGGTATTTAAGTGATCAAAATGGTTAGTTTAGAGCCTAAAGAAAGACTCCTTGAGCTTTGAAGGCATTTTGAGTTTGAGGTTTCCATGAAAGATAAAGTATTTGAAGATGAACCTAATCATATGCTTCAAAAATAAGCCCTGATTATACCTAATTTTTTTGAGACAATAGGTGGTCAACATGATGGAGCTCTAAAACATACTAGTTTACTTTAAGTGGACATGTATAACCAAAGGGAGCCTATTGATGGAGTAAATATTGTGTTTTTTGTGTAGACACCTACAAGTGGCCACCAATGGATTTATACTTGATTTAAGATTAATTCTTACCAACCATTTAACATCTATCCTAAGAATTTCTAAATGTCTCAAATTTGGCTTTATCACATGCAATTAAATCAATTTGGCCCAAAAATCAATTAAATAGATAAAGTGCCCAAATAAATTAAATCAAAACTTAGAAATATTCAAAATCCTAAAAGGGATTAATTAACATGCAAATCCTAATAAAATCCTAATTGAATTCAACCTTAAGCAATTAAATAAATTACCAAAAAGGAAAATTCAAAATCAAAGAATATCCTAAGAAGTAATCATTACCTTTTGTGAGTTGTCCCAAATAAAAAATATCTCAAAACACACCTATTCCATGAAAATCATGAGGTTTGGACACTTTTTAACTCTATTAGGGTTAATTAATCAAACCTTGGTTAGGATTTAACTCATTCCAAGTTGATTTACAAACCTATAAATACAAGCATTTGCCTCTCCATTTAGAGAGCTTAAACATAATAATGTTATAATGCAATATTTAGGGCATGAAGTTAATAACTAATGTTATAATGTAAAAATTGAGCCAAGCCAAGCCATTTTCAAGCCATATCAAAGCCAAAAAAATAAGGGAACCATGGTGCCAAGAGGAGATGGAGATAGCTAAGCCCCATTGATGAAGACTTATTGAGCACAATCTAAGCAAGCCAAATGAAAAAACCTCTTGGAGCATTCAAGGAATTGGTAAGGAATTATGTGAGTTCTTTCCATTTTTAGTTGTGCTTTGTTCATTTGTGTTTCTTCACCAGGCTCCTCCTTTTGATCTAGGCAAGATAGTGTTATGCATGTTAGTGTGTTTGTTTTCATCTTTATTTCATTTTCATTATGAAGCTAACATATGATCTAAGCACCCTTATTGGATTCTTTGATCACAAATGGCATGCCTGATGGGACCATAAGCACCCCACATAGTAATGAGGTCAAGATGCAAGTCAAAAAATGAGAAATGGATGCTTAAATCTCTTTAAAATTACATTTCTAACTTTATTTTTGTCATATTTTGATTTCTTTATATTTGTTGGATCTACATAGAGACCAATGATGGTTAGGTACAACTGACGATGGTTTGGCCTAAACTAGCCATGGTTTTGCTCAACCACCCCTAATTCTATGTAAACCATCAATGGTTAGATTGTAGGGGGTAAACATTCATAAAGCTTGCATTTTGATTCTTTGTATCATTTAGATTCATGATTTCTAGGTTTCAAAGGCATTTAAATCCATTAACTAAAATTTACCTTGCAAGTTTTCTTGATATTTGTACTAACCATTGCCTAACCTAATATGTTTATGTTTTATGGTTTTTCCCACAGGTGATTAAAGATGGTATTAATAAACCAACATTGATTCTTCTAGATCAGTGTTGGTTCTCTATTAACTGATCACCACAATTGCCTTGAATTGATATCAGTCATCTCTAACCAGTCATCAACACTATGTGTCTAAAAAATAAAACTTGAGAGCTAAATTTCAAACTTAGTTTTCCCATCCAAGAAAGTACTTCAAATCAAGACATTATTATCTAACAAATGTAGGTCATCGACATGATTTGGAAGACCAATTTGCTTGTTTAGACTAATCAAACTTTTTATTTTGGGCTTTTAAAAGGAATCTAGCTAAATTAAGTCATATTTCATTTTGGTGTTGAAAAGATCATGTTAAGTCTCATACATTTGGTCTTTGGTGCTTAAAAGGAGTTAGGATTTATAATGTTTGAAAAAACTTCATTGTTGGTGCTTAAAAATAATGGCTAAGTCTTAAACACTTACTTTTGGTGTTTAAAAATGAACTTAGGCTAAATCTTGAACATTTGGACTTTTAAGATAAAAATGAACATGGATGCTTTTTGCTTAATTTGGTTTTGTGCAATTATTTTAATATTTCATACTTAAGTTAAGGGGCCAAGTAAAGAACATCATCACATTCAATTTGGTTCTTAAAATCAAACTTCACTCATAATTGTTTGCAAACTATTTATTGATTGTTTATTTTCACAAAAATAATAGAGTTTTTATGCTCCCCCATCCCTTATAAGGAACTTGTGGGATCAAAAGAGCCTTTTCACTGCATTTAGTGCCTAGTCTAAAGCGTAGAAAGAAAGCTATCTAGGCTCTTCCCAAACCCTTATGGTATTGGGTGACCTAAAAGCAACCCTAAAGTCTTTCTACTTAGTCTTTATTTTTATGTATTTTGGCTCATGAAGGGGTTGTCATTACCTCTCATGGGTTCTCTAGGGAATCATTGACCTAGGGCTTCATCTGTCGATAATGTTTCAACCATGCTCCATAGTAGGGTATACAAAGATAGGAACACATATTACTATATCTAGGGGGTTAAGTGACTAACCTCTCCTTTAGTAATGAAGTCCTGAGTCAAGTCTGGTCAACTAGGGAATACCATTAAGAATTCCAATGATGGTATCATAATGTAAATTAATAGACCCTTGCATGATAAGTTGATCAGTGTTAACTCAATTGACGTGATGATTCTCATGTGTTCACCATACTTGGGATCAATCTAGATGATCGTAACTTATAAGTTTTAATCAAACCTAATTGTCACACTTTGATAAGATCTAGGAAGATATACTTAGTTGTATTTCTATCATTTATTATTTTATTGCTTGATGTGTTAAACCTAAAACTTTGTTATTTAAACCATATCATGAATGAGTCTTGTTTCTAAAATTACTCCATTATTTGGGGAGGCATTATGTCATTCATTTGACACCTTGTTTTAACTTAGTAAGATTTCATGTCAAAAAATTTGATTATGACACTTTATTGAGATGGGTAACATTATGCTACCCAAATCATTTCAAGTCTTGTGCCTTAGATGTATTTTAGTGTTTTTTTTTGGTTGTTATTGTTACGTTACAAAAAAAGGATTTGGTAGATACCCAAGTTATGATTAGATGTAGATGCTCTATTATTCAATGTAATCTCCCCATTTTCTAACATATTTTTATGAGGTGTTTGATCTATACACAATGACGTAGATTATGTTCATGAACATGATGGTATTCATAGAACTCATTCTCTCTATACCACTCTGGATATGGAATACCTGTAGGATAGTGCTTCAAAATAGGCCAACTAATAATGCTAACTATGGTGAGCTTGTGAAACACTACTTATATAGGTTTACCAAGGTCACTGAAGAGTCAATGAGTAGGCACCTTTATTCTTAGAAGAGGGGTTTGTAAAGGTAATGATTGCTATGTTTTTTGTGCTTGTCTAAGTTATTATGAAGGTTATACTTGTTGAATGGGTTGATGATCAGGAATAAGTTGTATTTGTGACATAGGATAAGTAGATGGTGTTTGTACCATTTGGACATGATGCAACTTAGTTACTCCATTTATAAAAACATTTTTGTTGTATTGGAATTTCTTGGATTTTTCATAATTACTAGCATGGGCTGGTGTCGACACTTACACTTGGACTTGGTTTTGTTCTAATTTTGGTCTATTCCTTAGTTTTGGTTATGATTTTGATTCAATGAGGTCATCTTGATAATACCTTTGTTAATAAGGGCCTTTTCAATTATCAAACCTTTATAGATGATATTTTTAAATGTATGTGTACATTGAAGCTCTAAATGATAAGATATCTCACTATGCAAATTTTTGGTAACCATAGTGGCCAACTATTTATTTGGTAAGTTTTGGATGAGGTGACTAGAAAGTGTTGTCCATCTCTATAGATAGGTTGAAAATATTTCACTGGATTTTTGTTTGGCTTGATTCAAATCTACCAATGAAATCTCATGCTTGAGATTGTAGGAGAAATGTTGCACTAATTTGTCTAAGAGGTCATCAAAATTAGATACAAAATTCTTTGGCAATTTTAGGAACCACTCAAAAGCCTATCCTACTAGACTTTGAGGAAAAAATAGGAGAAGATATATGTCGTAAGCCACTGGCTAAAAATCAATGAAGAATTATATCAAATGGGCCTTAAGATCTCCTTTACCATTATCTTTATCAAAATTTAGTGGTTCATACCCTGGAGGGAATGGTATCTGTAGATAGTCCATGTTTAATGGGTATGAACATACATCATCTAACTTGAATTTTTTGGTTTATTTCGTAGCTTGAATAATGACAATTATATCCTTCATTTTTTGTAATTCTTGAGCCAAGAAACTAGATGGAACATTGGCCTAAGGTGTAAGATGGGTGGTAAAAGGTGGATTACGTTGACCAAGGTATAGTGGAGACATGGTTTATTATGGAATGTTGGCTTGGTTAGGGAATTGACTAGGAATATGCATTCATGGATTGAAATATAGTAATTGAAATTGCATGCATTGCAATGTGATAGTATGGTTTGGATTTGATATATAGGCCTGGATTTGAGGGAATTATGGTTTCAATAGAAAGATATGGCTCAAGGTAAAATATTGTGCCTGTTGAGGTTGAGTAAAGATTTGTTGCTGACTAGTAAATATTGTATGAATAAGGGGGACTTATTTTCAACCAAGTCTTTTTCATTGGATTTGTGAAACATGCTGAATGAAAGGTAATTTTTGTCTAATAGGTACTTGTTGGATAGTAGTACCTCTTGGTTGTATGATCACTTATTTTGAATTGGATGTTTGATGGATGTTCAACATTTATGTTTGACTAATAGACATATGTTATTTATTAGACAACATTTTTGATTGTAACATGTTAGTCTATGACTATTGAGGTATACTTGTCACTACCTATAGAGGTGGAATATTTTTTGCCCCCTATTGAGGTGGTGAAATGTTCTACCTCTGCTACAAAGGTATAGTAGACTGTGCCTATTATTGTGGAATGTTAGTCATCCCCTATTGAGGTGAAGTACTATTTGTCACATTTTGTTAAGGAAAGGAACTAGTTGGTGTTTGATTACTTAATCCTTGTGGTTGCATGCTCGAAGAAGCATTTTGTTGAGGATTAGAGGTAACTTATTGTGGTTGGGACGTAGGAGATCCTACCCCCTGCTATTGCAAACCACTCATAGGTATTAACTAAAGGCACTTATTGTAGAATAGTTTTTGGCGTATTTAACCATTTTTTCTTAGATTGGAAGACACTTGTGTGTTATCTACTGTGTTCATCACATTTATCTATGTAGAAGAAGTAGACACTTGTTTAATATTTGAGATGTTGAACATGTCACCAACTAAAGTAATTTGCATAAAAATAGTCTATACCCAAATTATATTGACCTATTAATTTGATTAATACCCCTATTGAAGGAGCTAACTTGATGAGTGGAACATTTGATATGGCCATGTTTCCAAATTTGCATGTTAGATTCAAGTAGGTTTGATATGTTGTTTGCATTTGTATAAATTGGTCCTCCATGAAGCCCTTTCCTATGACAAGCATATTTGGGTTTTGATATGACATCAACATGATCACTTGAGGATTTATAGTAGAGGCATATTCAATAGGTTGATTATAAGGTATGTTTAAAGGCATTCTAACTAGACTAGGCAAATTTTCATGGGGGAAGTCTACTATAAACTTGGCCCCTACCTCTGTGGCTCTGACTAAAACTTCATCCTTATTTTCAAGAAAGTAATGATCAAGAAAATAAGGATAATACATTTGTTGAGTGAATATTTTGTCGTCAACTAACTGATGACAAAATGGGGATATCAGCCAAAGCATAAGAGAGATTTATCACCTTGAAAAGTATGGGTTTACCAGATCTAAACAAGGTAAATCTCTCCTCTCATCAAGGGGAGGTTCCCTATCAATATTTACGTGCTATAAGCATATATATAATTAAGTAGAAAATAACACATGGGGGTGGTATAACATCATCTACTTCTCTTTTTTCAGAAGTAATGTATAAAGAACAAAAGGGAGAAAATCCTGGTCTAATGCTAACAACATTCCTCTTCTTTCAGGAATGGTATTAAACAGAGAGCGAGAAATCACCTGAAGAACAAAGTCACAAGAATACTCATGCAAGCACAAAGTCTTTCGTAGCTTCTTCACGGATTCAAAACAAGTACAATCGTAGAGTAAAGTGAAGCACAAAGTCTTCACCTGAAACTACAAAAGATAAAAGAATCTCAAAGGTAAAACCAGCACAAAGTCTATATTCTACCCTCTAGAAGCACCCTCAGATAAAATAAACACACCCACTTTGCTTATTAAATCAGATGAATAAGATATTACCAGGAAAGAGACATAAGAACTATTTCCCAAACAATACAGACAATCTCAACACAAAGTCTGAAATAACCTGCTTCTCATTCATTCAACAGAATATGATTTACAAATTTGAGCACAAAGTCTCAAGAGTTGCTTCAATTTTAGCAGAGTGTTTGCTATTAATTTTTCCAAGATCCTTTTACAAATGAGGTCTCCACTATATATAGAGAGAAAATCCTCAAAAATAGAAAATAATAAAATATATAAAATATCTTGGTCAAAGATGACTCATCTTTGACTTTTGGATATTTTTTTGAAATATTTACATGTAATTACATATTACAAAATTGCATGCATTCTGCACAAAATAGAAATGCATAAGGATAGAAGAAGAGAGAAGGGGGAGAGAGAGTGTCAATTCTTTCTACCGGACATCTTTAGATGAGCATCGTACATGGTGATCGATGCCTGAATTTCTATGCTATCTGGCGCAACTACATTTTTGAAGATGACTCTCACTCTGATCAACACGTCTTTCAATGCTGTGATGGATTTAGAGTGGCCAGTTAACCTGGATTTCAAATTCTCCAAAGTTAACTGAGCATCTAGAATGCTGTCCACCGAAGTCATTGAGAAAGATGCTTCTTCAAAATCTTTTCTAGATCATCCCTTTGAAATTGTGGATCATCTCTTCTAGATTTTGAAGATCAGTGACTCCTTGATCTTAACATATGAGTCCTTACTGGAGATGGCACCAACAGACATCAGAGTGCTTTTCTTGAGATTTTTCATTTCTTTTCCTCTGTCGAGATCTTTCTCCAAACTGTCAATCTTTATTTTTAGTCTTCTTCATGGTCTTGGACTGCTTCAGAGAAACTTCAGTGACCTAGAAGAACATTTGCTGAAAAGACATCGATGAAGAGGGACCCTTCATAGAAACTGCAGCAGGAACCATGATTGTGCAATCAGAGGAAGAAAGTAGTGATCTGGGAGAACTACACATTCGCTGGTCACGATCAGGGAAATGCACTTGAAAGGGATGAGATGTGAGTAGGTCAAAAAGTAGAAGAAAAGGGGAGCAGGTACAGAAGATGAAAAGAATGAAGATTTCTCTAGAGCTAGAGAAATGTGAGTTCCAGATGCAGGGGAAGAAAAAATTGCTGCCCCTACATCTTCCAGATGTAAGGGCGGCAAAAATTGCCGCCCCTGCATCTTCCAGATGTAAGGGTGGCAAAAATTACCACCTCTGCATCTTCCAAATGTAAGGGCGGCAAAAATTGCTGCCTCTACATCTTTTAGATGTAAGGGCAGAAAAAATTGCTGCCCCTACATCTTCCAGATGTAAGGGCGGCAAAAATTGCCACCCCTGCATCTTCCAGATGTAAGGGCGGCAAAAATTGCCGCCTCTGCATCTTCTAGATGTAGGTTCCAGATACAGGGTCCGGACGCATGTTCCAGATGCAGAGGCGGCAAAAATTGCCACTCCTGCATATGGAAAGGGAAAATGCACTGATGACAAAAATTGCCACCCGTGCATGAGAAAAGAAGAAAAACACTAACTCAAAAATGGGCTTAGAGAGACGAAAGATGAAATGGACAAGTTTAGTAGGGGGTTGTTTCAAAATGAGTGCAGCTGGTTTTGGGAACAACAGCTGGCTCCTATTGGGGAATTGCCTTCTATTACAAAAAGTAATTGAAAGGAGTAGAATTCAGAATCTCCAGTGCCTTAGAAGCGTGCCATTGGGCCATGGAGTCAAGTTACTCAAAAAAAAAGGCTCCAAAAATGAAAAAGAAATGAATAAAACAAAGCTAAAGACTATATAAATATACAGGAGAATTTATTTGGTACTTCAAGAATCGAAGCACCTCAGATGCTACCCCTTTAGAGGCAGTGGTGATGACGCTCTGTCTCGATACACCAGCAAGAGGCCATTTCCCCCCCAGAATTGACGATGTGTAAATGGAAACCTCCACCAGAAAACTAACTTCCTGTGCCATCCCTTTAGTTTTCTCCTCTTGCCCCACAGTAAGATTTGTCTTTTGACCTGAAAACCATGAATCTTTGTTTTCTTGGTGAAGAGTTCTTTTCCTTGATCATGATGTGCAACAACATGGTCAGATACCATAATTGGTTTCTCTTCTGGTTTTCTCTAGCACCTGATTTGATTGTCCTCATTTGACACCCGCCACTAATTGGCACTATCAGGTCCACTTGTCATTATTTCAGTTGAACCAATTTTCTGGTTGGCATTCTCAAGGGCTTTAATAGGTTCTTCATGAACCTCTTTTGTGGTCAGAAGATAATTACCCCTGCCAGAAGACTCAAATAAAATATGAGCCACAGGAGATGATGTTTGGGTGACCACGTACTTTGCCTCTCTCTTACGGAGCAACCTTTGCATCACGCCTTTCACAGGGATCCTAGCCTGGGATAAGTCCATGCTCAATTCTCCTCTGACATCTTTGCAAAAGTTTCATCTAAGCAGAATGCCATATGAGGCTGGGACGTCAGCTACCAACACTGTCATCTTAATCCTCTTGTCAGGGAATGTTGCAAATGCAAATTGGGCATCTTTGATTTGCCCCAATAGTGGTACTTGTTTATTCTCCATGGAAAAACATCTCCCAAAAGTTTTAGTCAATGTGAGACCAAGAGATTCTGCCACTCTAATAGGCATAACATTGTCAGATGAATTAGAATCGATGATGCAGTTGCTCAGCTTGCGACCATTTATTAACAGAGAAACATATAAAGGTTCTATTTTCTCTATTTTCTCAGGAGCAACTGGAGGAGTCACAACAAGATTGTTGCGGGTGGATATATCTTTTGGGGGATCATGAGTTACCCTCAAAATTTCTTGTCTTGTAGGGATGATTTTACCTTTCACACATTTTGCCAATTTGTCTAACTATTCAGGATGGGCTTGTAGAAATTCAAGTTCAAACATTTGAATTTTATCTTTTTGACATGCTCAATTATGTCAAATGTCAGAATTAGACTAGGCACAGAGGATGGGAGTTCACTCTTTTGGTTTTTGGGATGGGAAGGGCTGGTTTGCCAAGTGGAAGTAAAGGGTGTAGGGATGCTTGGGGTACGTACCTTTTCAATAGTTACCGGGTCTTTTGGTTGGAAGGGCAGAGTGGTTCCCCACTTGGCAATTGAAATTGCTGGCTAAGGTTTCTCCTCTATCTTCTCTTTATCAGGTTGTCAGGTTGACTATTTCTGGGACCGAGTGAATACAGCATATGATCCTTCAGTTGCATTCCCCTCACTTTTGGGTTCATCTTGATAATTCAGGTAGCCAATGACGGAGTCACTAGCTAATTCTTCTTCTTGCTCTCCAAAGAGATTAGCATCATATTGTTGGTCCAATATAGGTTGGAAAGGGGGAGCGTGTTCTGTTTCTAGATATCCAACCGCTGAGTTAGTTGGAGGGGCTTCAAGGGCGAGGTTCCTCTGTGGGGGAGGAAGACGATTTCGCTGCCCTTGATTCCTAGCAGCATTGCCTTGGTACGCTTGATTCTAAAATGTCCTCCTTGGCATATCTTGATTAGGAGAAGTAGACATAACTTGGGCCATCTATCTTCTGAGAGCTAGCATTTCATTTGCTAACTTTTGTACCATAGGATCTGTATTAGCTGTAGAAGAGCTTTCAGTAGATGAAGAGAATCTATTTTTACTTGGGTCTTTTCTGATCTTACCTGCCAAGATAAGATCATCCTCAATCTCAATAGCCAAATTTTGAGCCAATGCTAGATCCATAGGGCCAGCTCGCCTCAACAAAAAACTTACTTTAGGGAGCTGTGAGTTGATAAAAAACACTCGAGATTTTCTAGTGTAGGCTGAGCCACAGTTGGAATCTAGTTTCTCAACTTGTTGAATTTAGCTATGAAATCCCTCATGGGTTCTTGGGATTCTTTTTTCATCTGTGTCAGCTGAGCTAACAAAGCATGTGCATCTTGAGCGAGTTTAAATCTAGCTTCAAATATGGACTTTAGTGTATTCCAGTCAGTCACTGACCCGGCCTGTAAGTGATAAAACTAATCTGTAGCAGCACCTTGCAAAGTCTCCACAAAAAGTCTTACTACCACATCCTCAAATTCTACACCAATTACACCACATGCTATGGAGAAAGTAACAATATGCTCATCGGGATGAACCTTTCCATCTCAAAATAACTTAGGAAAATTTTTCCTAGAACTACGAGGTAGTTCATGCGGAGGTGGGGTCAAGTTAAGAGGGCCAAAGGAATTACCCCATGGGCCTTGAGCCATTATGATCAGAGGATTAAAAGGTGGGATAACAAACCTTGGTGGAGTGTTTATAGGTAGGCAGCGATTAACAATGGGAAAAGAAGTTCTACCTTGCATTGGTGACCTGACAAGGTTAGAAGGAAAACTCCTAAACCGTTGAAGAGAAGCTGATGAAGGAAACAAATCAAAATTACTTTGTTGCACTAACTCAAACACAGGGTCAACAACGCCTTTAGATCTCTGACTTTTTGTGTAGTGTGGAGTTGCCAGATTTTCAAAATGGAAAAGGGACGAAAACTACTTCAAGTTGAAGCTTGAGGCTTCAAAATGCGCGTTCTTTCTAGTAGCTCTGGTTTTGCAAACCAGATAATATAGTGGAGGTAGCTGGTAAGGCTAGAATGATAATGGGTAAGACATGAAATAGAGTCGCCAGACTATGTAATGGATAAGGGTAGGGACTGCTTCAATCTAAAACTTGAGGTTCCAGACTGCACATTCGATTCCCCAGCGGAGTCACCAAAAACTGTTGGGTGAATATTTTGTCATCAACTAACTGATGACAAAATGGGGATATCAGCCACAGCATAAGGGAGATTTACCACCTTGAAAAGTATGGGTTTACCAGATCTAAACAAGGTAAATCTCTCCTCTCATCAAGGGGAGGTTCCCTATAAATATTTACGTGCTATAAGCGTATATATATAATTAAGCAAAAAATAACACATGGGAGTGGTATAACAACATCTACTTCTCTTTTTTCAGAAGTAATGTATGAAGGACAAAAGAGGAAAATCCCTGGTCTAAAGCTAACAACACTCCTCTTCTTTCAGGAATGGTATCAAACGAAGAGCAAGAGATTACCTGAAGTAACAAAGTCACCAGAATGCTCACGCAAACACAAAGTCTTCCGTAGCTTCTCCATAGATTCAGAACAAGTATAACCATAGAGTAAAGTGAAGCATAAAGTCTTCACCTGAAACTACAAAAGATAACTAAATCTCAAAGACAAAAGTAGCACAAAGTCTATCTTCTATCCTCTAGAAACACCTTTAGATAATATAAACACGCCCACTGCTTATAAGATCAAATAAACAAGATATTTCTAAGAAAAAGACATAAGAACTATTTCCTAAATCACACAGATAATCTCAACACAAAGTCTGAAATAAACCTGCTTCTCATTTATTCCATCAGAATATGATTTATAAATTTGAGCACAAAGTCTCAAGAGTTACTTCAATTTCAGCAGAGTGTTTGCTATTAATTTTTCCAAGACCCTTTTACAAATGAGGTCTCCACTATATATAGGAAGAAAATCCTCAAAAATAGAAAATAATAAAATATATAAAATATCTTAGTCAAAGATGACTCATCTTTGACTTTTGGATATTTTTCTAAAATATTTACATGTAATTACATATTACAAAATTGCATGCATTCTGCACAAAATAAAAACGCATAAGGATAGAAGAAGAGAGAAGGGGGAGAGAGAGTGTCAATTCTTGCTACCGGACATCTTTAGATGAGCATTGTACATGGCGATCGATGCCTAAATTTCTATGCTGTCTGGCGCAACTGCATTTTTGAAGACGACTCTCGCTCTGATCAGTGCATCTTTCAATGTTGTGATGGCTTTAGATTGGCCAGTTAACTAAGCATCCAGAATGCTGTCCACCGAAGTCATTGAGAAAGATGCTTCTTCAAAATCTTTTCCGGATCATCCCTTTGAAATTGTGGATCATCTCTTCTGGATTTTGAATATTAGTGACTCCTTGATCTTAACATAGGATTCCTTACTGGAGATGGCACCAACAGACATCAGAGTGCTCTTCTTGAGATTTTTCATTTTTTTTCCTCTACCGAGATCTTTCTCCAAACTGTCAATCTTTATTTTTAGTCTTCTTCATGGTCTTGGACTGCTTCAGAGAAACTTCAGTGACCTGGAAGAACATTTGCTGAAAAGACGTCGATGAAGAGGGACCCTTCACAAAAACTGTAGTAGGAACCATGATTATGCAATCAGAAGAAGAAAGTAGTGATCTGGGAGAACTGCACGTTCACTGGTCACGATCAGGGAAATGCACTTGAAAGGGATGAGACATGAGCAGGTCAAAAGGTAGAAGAAAAGGGGAGCAGGTACAGAAGATGAAAAGAATGAAGATTTCTCTAGAGCTGGAGAAATGTGAGTTCCAGATGCAGGGGAAGAAAAAATTGCTGCCCCTACATCTTCCAGATGTAAGGGCGGCAAAAATTGCCGCCTCTGCATCTTCCAGATGTAAGGGTGGCAAAAATTGCCGCCTCTACATCTTCCAGATGTAAGGGCGGCAAAAATTGCTGCCACTGCATCTTCCAGATGTAAGGGCGGCAAAAATTGCTGCCTTTGCATCTTCCAGATGTAAGGGCGGCAAAAATTGCCACCCCTGCATCTTCCAGATGTAAGGGCAGCAAAAATTGCTGCCTCTGCATCTTCCAGATGTAGGTTCCAGATACAGGGTCTAGATGCATGTTCCAGATGCAGAGGCGGCAAAAATTGCCACTCCTACATATGGAAAGGGAAAATGCACTGATGACAAAAATTGCCACCCGTGCATGAGAAAAGAAGAAAAACACTAACTCAAAAATGGGCTTAGAGAGACGAAAGATGAAATGGACAAGTTTAGTAGGGGGTTGTTTCAAAATGAGCGTAGCTAGTTTTGGGAACAACAACATTAATGACATAGTGATAATACAATTACTATTGAACTTATTCTAAGATCAATGGTAAACTATCAAGGTATTACATGCTTTTCTCTTGGTCCTGCTCCAAGTATAAATGCGTGTTAACCAAATAATGGGATAAAAAATCTTGGATTTTTTCCCTAGATTAAGCATTTTGATGAGGGTAGGTATTTATCTCATAAACTGCATCGTCACCATAAGGGTCTTAAATAAAGTTATCTTATGCAACCATATTATCATAACCTAGATTATACACGACTCCACTACGAGTATAATGAGACATATCCAACTCAATGACAAACATTTCATGAAAAAGGCCTAGAGTTATATAAAATCTTAAAAGCAATGTCTAAAAAGACAAATGGTCCAAACTTGGTATAATAAATGGATTTGTATCTCCAAAAAGGGTTTATGTTAAAACTTGGTCTAAAATAGTCTAACATCAAATGTCTTAAATAAAAAATCCAAGTGGATAAATAAAAACTAAAACACCAAACTTAGTTAAATAGTGTTTCAAACAAGTCTAATATAGGTCTAAAGAAATAAAAATTTCTAGGTCTTTTGAAAAACAATGCACAAAATCTAGGTTTAAAATAGGTATTGCTAGGTCTTTTGAAAAAAGGCATAAAAGCTAGACTTTAAACAAAACAAGGTCTAAAAGGTAAGAGAGTTAATCTAATTTTTTTTGAAACACTTTAACACAAAATAGGCATTCAAATTTAAACACAAACTTGATCATTTAGCAAAAGACATGGAACATTAGGCATATGAAGGATAAACCACTTCCCTAAATCTATGCATAAAAATATTTTGTAAATGGAGCAATAAATTAACCTAAGTTACACAACCCAAAAGTGAAAGATTGATGTCTGGGTCAAAATTACATGAGGCATATACAAAAACCAATAGATCTGAACTTGTCAAGGCTAATTTTGAATTTGATTTATAAGACTAAGATTTTCAAAATAAATAACAATCTAAACAATAATAAATGGCATGACGGTACTAGGCATAGATCCAAAAGGCACATGTGGTTTTTGAAATTGTAATTTGGACATAAGGCAACAAGTATTTGAAATAATTCAAGCAGCATAATGACACTATCTTTCTCTAAAGATATGATAAATGGTTTATTTCAAGACTCTAAGGAAAAATAATTGAAATCAATTGGGAAATGTAATAATTCCCCTTTAAATCAAGTGACATACACACAAAAAGGTTTGACAAAAAACTAAGTTAAAGGTGTGATGTAAATTGGATGGCATAATGCCTTTTCAAACAAAGGAGTGATGCGTAAACAAGATTTGTTTTAGACGTGGTATAATAAGCAAATATTTTTGACTCAAGACCATGTAAGTAAAAAGGAGAAAATGACAAAAACACCTTAGTGTAACATCCTAAATACTAAAACTAAAAAGGTTGCATCATACTATTTAATTCTATCTATATACTTGATCTTGAGAGGATTTTAATTTATTGATACAAAAATTAAAATTTCATAAAAATAGGGGTTTTAGGACCCTTTTCTCTCAAGAGTTCATACATTGACATGGAACTTTGGTTTAATACCTTGCATCAAAAATATGTCCATGGTAAGTGGGGTTATCTAAACTATCAATTTCCATTCATTTATAGATGGTCCCATTTATGTGGCAAACACTAGGGCACAATCACATCATTTGAATCTGTGTCAATCGACTTGTTGTGAAAATGTCTTGTCTTTTTCACAACCACTACATCCATCAATTGCTTAATGTAGTGTGATGTCTAAATTTCTCTTTTATTCTAAAGCTGAGTATCACTAATAGATCTTATTTTAATTTCTCAAAATCAGTGTCATAGTGGGTCACCCTTAATTTATATACCCAACCATGTAGTAGGGTTGAAATGATACTAGGAGATGAATTCTTAGGTCAATGATTTCCTATAGAACTCATGATGAGGTGATGAACTCTTACTCATAATCCAAAATGCATGAAAGAAAGACAAGTAGAAGGACTTTGGGGTTGCCCAAATCATATGAATTTTGGGGAGGGCGTTAATGATTTACCTTCCATACTTTTAGACCAAAGCAATAAATGTATAGAGTGAGCACTTTTTATCACCCAAGTTATCTAAAGGAGACTAGGGGAGAACATATATGCGACACTCATTTTGTTAAAAAACACTTCAACAAATAATCATAAAAATGAAAACTCTTATGAGTATGTAACTAAAGTGAGTTTAGTTTTATAACACCAAAATGAAATACATTGTGAAATTTGAGATCCTTGGCATTGTGTTGAAAGCTTAAACAAGACAAAAAAATAAGTTAGAGTGTTTAATGTAGAGATGGATTAAAAAGATGGTTAGATCAAGCATTAATCAAGAAAATCAAGAAAAATGCATAAAGACATAACAAGCTAAGAAAACTCAATCAAATGGGGTTTTACAAATGACAATAAAGAGAAAATAAAAGAAATCATTACACAATACCTTCCCAAGAGCATCCCATCACTCAAATGTGGATCAAAACATGATTTCCCCCTTGATTTGATGCTTAAATCCACAATAATGATATAAGGACAAGCTCCTCCATCATCTCTTGCTTACCAATGAAACTAGGCTAATGATATGAAAATCAATGTTGTGCCTATCTTGAATCTATCCTATTGAAAATTAAACATAATTAACACCACTCACAAATGGCTTGTGGAGAGAATTTTGGATAATAAGTTTACACAAATGGAGGTTAATCAAAATTGCCTTGGACCTCTTATTTATAGCTTTGTGAATTTGATCAGGATCAACCATGACCATCCATCTTGAGATCAAGATGTGTGGCCATAAATTAATCTAATATTTCACAATTAATCCATAAATACTCTCATAAATATTTGGAAGGGAGGGGCATTAAAGAGGCATGAGAGACCTTAAGCTTGATATTTGTTGCATTTATGGCTTATGGATACCACCCCATTGATGATGTTATTTGGTGATGCGAATAATAGGAATAAATTACCAATAAAAAAAATTCAATAACTTCCATGGATTTATCACTTAATATTATAATTTGGTTTAATTTTCCTAAGTGAGATTAATCAAATTTTAAGAAATTCTTTGGAAATTGGTTGCACACAATTAATCAAACTATTCAAAATGTCATATTATTGGGTCATAATTTGACTAGAGAGGAATTATAAGGGATGTTAGTTGTGTACAGATCAATATCCCATTTAGGACATTGTTGACACAAAATAACACATGCACATGCCATGTTCTTTTGAATTAAAAGAAAAGAGTGATCTAGAGCACTAAAATACATTTTCGTTAGTTTGACTCGAAATAAATTAAGAAAAGTTAATAATCACATAAAATGCATTGCCCCATTTAGGAATACATTAGCCTAAATCAGACCTTGTATATGACAAGATCGAACCATTTAATGCATTTAAGTGATTTTGGCCCAAATTGTGCATTTTCACTAATTTCGAGTAAGATTGACAATTTTAACATAATGGTGTTAGGAATTAGATGTCTACATTTAAAACCATTTTATCTTTGCCTTTGGGTCCTATAAAATATGTTGGGGGGTCCTCATGCTTAGAAACAAATCATGAGTAAACAAATGGATTTTGTATTTTAGCTCTCAAGTTTCTAAAATTTTACACAGAGTGCAAAATCACAAAAACATAGAGTAATATCATGACTATTCCTACAAAACCATAATAATTAGCATAATACTGCAACTTGCCTACAAAATATATTATTAGCATAATATCACTAGTCCTAACACAATAATGCATAAATAATGACAAAATCATATAACTTAGAGAAATAATGTAATTCACCCTATAACATGAAATAATTAATAAGAAAATTGTGGTGACCTAACACAATACTAATTTTTTTTTGGAAATATCGATAAAGTTTTGGTAATATCACAACTTATAAAGTCATGATATTATAAATATCATGAGTCTTCCCTATTGAACACAAACATTTAGTAAACCATGACAATTAGGCACAAAAATGTGATAGTTATGATGGTATCACAAAAAATATGACAAATTTGTGATTGTATAAGTAACAATATTGCACAATATCATGATTCAAGAGAGTGAGAATGTGACTACACAAAAAAACTTTGTGATTTCCATAAAAACATCCTTGAGCCTCCAATTTTTACTTTATTTTATTAAAAAGTTTGGATTTTTACATAAAAATTGTTAGGAGCATATCCTAAATGGTCTTGAGAGCAACTTTATGTGGTGCAGATCCCACTAGGAATATAATGATGTGAACAAGGAATACATAGATGGGAGGTTAGTCTTGTGTTATTCCAATAAAATAAATCAAAATAACACACTAAAATCCTAACACCTTTAGTATAGACACTAGGGAGAGCATAGATAACAAGCAAACATATGAAAACACAATTAAAACATAAAATAAAACACTCTCTTACGTTCCTAAGAGATCCAAATGGATTGTTAAAGTGGATTTCTCAAATTATGCATCAATAAATATTCATCAATGGAGATTTATTGGATTCACCTTTACTTGTCACCTTAATTTGGTTTCTTAGATTAAGAATTTGGCATGGTAACATTACTTGCATGAATATTCTTTCTCTGAATTGGCATTATAACATTACACTATTGAAAATCTTTGAAGACATTTAGGCATAATAAATTTACACCAAGAGAGCTTGTTGAATATATTTTTTCATAATAATTTTGAATCAAAATAACTTAGAAATGAATATGCATGGCCTTGTATTTATAGCCTCAAGAATTAACTCTCACCTAAGGTGAGTTAAGGTTGAGTTTACACATGGAATGGATTCAAACTAACCCTAGGTGAGTTGAGACTAACTCTAATTGAGTTAATAGTTGTCAAGTAATTATGATTTTTAATTACTAGGCATGGCTCCCAAATTAGATATTTTGAGTTATTTTGGAAGAGCTTGACAAATCATAAAGGCAATTATGAAAAGGCTTGATATTTTAATTTTTGAAATTTCCAATTTTAGATATTTGTTAATTACAAATGGATAATTCAATTAAAAATTTAATATTGTTTAATTAGTTAATTTAATTTTATTATAATTTTATCTCTTTCAAGATTTAATCAAGTGCCCCTCTTAATGGGTACATAGGCCAAATTGATAGTTGTTATGTCACAAGGTGATTAGGGATGAATCTGTGAGAGGTTATTGTTACATATGGGCTAGTATCCTAAATAGCGATGCTTCAACATGATTATGAACATTGATGAATGATGTACAACCAAAATTGGGATAGTCAGTGATTTCTAGGCTTAATTTGTAATGGTTGGAAGCCAATTATGGCTAGAATTGCATGTCTACATTTTCAACCAGAGGAGAATGATGCAGAAAAAGTGGTTGAACTTTTAGAGGCCATAACTTTGGATCTGTAGCTCTATTTGAGACCATATTCACACTAACACGACCAGTTAAAAAGGATCAATGCTATCATAACTTTCCCTTATAGTTTTGGGACATTTTCAATATTCTTAAGAGGCCAAACATGACCATATAAGGGTTTGAAATTATAGTTTAAAATTATTTTCAAGTGTTTTTGAAATTTAGAAATTGTTTATTTTTGTAACCAGAATTGAAATTCAATTGAAATTTGTTTGGTAGGTTAATTTTAGTGTTTATTTTAATTTTAAAGTTATGTGCACTATCATGAGATACTTATTAAAAATAATAGCTACTAAAAATAGTAGGCTGTGTTTTCTTTATTTTTAGAGTTCTAAATTTTGCATGTCAACTCCAATTCTGGGTTGAGGCTTATTTATGCATGGTTTGTAATTATTTGAATCATTTAATATTAATCAATCCTAGATATTATTCATAATATTTTCCTATAAATAATTTTATTATCTTGATAGTATTATGGTTCATTACTTATCAAACATGGGCAAACTATAGACACTCATTTTGGACCACTTTCATGTTTAACTAGGTACTAGATTGATTTCTATCAAATGATTTAATTTAATTATAGAGGTCATTGTATTTCCCAAATTTATCTGTATATGGGATATAATTTCCTAGAAATGTGTTGAGGCTTGCTTTTTAGGGTAGTACCATGTATGCACTGATAACCTAACTTGAATTCAACCCTAGTCAAACTATGACCTAACATATAAACATTCTTATTATATTTATCTATTAATGCAAAACATTTAAAACAATTAATAAATGCCATAAACCCTAAGTAATATTAATTAACAATTAAAATTCAATTAATCTGCTCAAGTAAAAATTCAAAGTTGAAATAGGGAATTATATTTTAAAAAAATAATTTTTTCAATAAAGATGAGATCAAAGTTAAGGGAATTAATAATATATTTTATTAATTCTTAAAATTTAAAGAAAATTTGAGTCACAACTTCATAAATATCTTATATGAGTTGTAATGGCAATAAATATCTTCTATGAGTTGTCAAGCCTTCATAATTACTTTGTCTCTACCCAAGGTTAACCTAAACTCAACCTAGGTTACTTTTGACTCAACCAAGGTTAAAACTAAACCTAACCACCCTAAGATTAGAGTTAGTTCTAATAAATATAAATACAAGTGTGCTCACTCTATGACAAGAATCTTTTGCATGTAAGGTTATTCTATAGGAATTCCTTCAAGAAGCCCTCAAAGCAATGTTATAATGCCAAATTGATTCAATAAGATTCGCATCAAGCCAAGAAAAACCACATGTGGTCTTAGAGAAGTTTTGACAAGATGGAGAATGCATTGATCAAAGTCTCTATGCCCAAAAGCTGAGCAAGAACATCCTCTATACCAATAAGTGAACACTAATTTTGACAAGGGAGGTAACATAGTGGTATGTTTTTATCTCTTATTTATAGTTTTTGTGTTAAGCTCAACTTACTACTTAGGAAAGAGTGGTTTAGTTTCCATTACATTTTTATACTTGAATTCTCTTTTGATTCACTAACAAGGAAGTACTGACATTTGTTGCTCTTCAAATTCCTAACATTACAACAATATAGACTAAATCCAAATATGAAGCTAAAATTAAAAGTAGAGATTGATTAGATGTAAAAATCATTAATCATATATACGGTTAAAAAAACCAAGAAATTAGGAGAAATTAGAGTCTTTGGTGACTACAAGGAACTGAACGATGCTTGCTTAAATGATCCTTTTCCAATTTCATTCACAGATGAAGTCTTGGAGTTCGTAATGGGACATTAATTATAGTCAGTCATAGATAATTTTTGTGGCTATCATGAAATTATAATCACACTTTAAGATTATAAAAACACAACATTTACAATAGAGTGGGGATCATTTGAATAAAAAGTAATGTCGTGTGGTCTCAAAAAATGCTCCTACTCTATTTTCTAGAACTTTGGTCTTTATATTTAAGGACTTCATACATGATTTTTTGGAGATTTAGCAATATGGCTAGGTTGTGTTATCCTTATTCAAAGACCATATGTCAAAGTTGTGACTTATGCTATAAATATGTATAAATCTAGGAATTACACTAAATTTGAAGAAATGGATAAGTGTAGGAAGATGATGGGCCAAAAAATGGATATTTTCATGAATTAACTACAAACACATACATGGTATTATAATAATATGTTCACATTATTTAAATTATCACATTATTTAAATTAGGCTTGGTAAATACCAAGCCTATAACACATATGCACTATAATGTGTATGCATGAAACCACCTACATGTTATTACACATATGTATTACTAGGAATATGCAATACTCACAAATTATTAAGGAAACAACTAAAAAGTAAAATATAATATGCACTATAATGCTTACGCATAAACATGTGTACCATTACCAAGTATATGTAATATTTGTGTGTTATAAAGAAAAGAAATAGAATAATAGAAAGTTAGGAGTTGTTTACTAAAATAATTGTTAAGTATAAGGAATAAAAATGGTTATTCCTTATATTCATTATAATTTAAATTTATCTTAGTAAATATAAGAAATTAAGGTCAGTTTACAACTTCTAGAATTTATCTCACAACATTATGAGTTACAATTTGAAATATGGTTTTTCAGAATCTAACTTGGTCAGTTCTTAGTCATTTTCAAGATTTCATTATTGAACTTAAGGATTTTAGGGCATAGCTTTTGCAACTAGTGTCTATTTTTAAGGTTATGGGGCATTTTTAATTGCTTGATGACATTTATAGGATTTTTATGTTTTTAAAAATAAATTTTACAAAAAAACACACCCACCCACCCCTTTATGCCAATTTAACCTAAAAATTAGGTCCCTTTATCGATAAAAAACACCACAACAACACCATAATCATTTGTGACTAGGGTAAATGGTGAAATTTTGGGGGCACATTTGTGAGTGATAACCCCAATTTTATTTGAATTCATGTTAAATTGGTGTGTATGTGGAAACTTAAGTCACATTGGTGACCCACACACACCCAACCACCCCTTTATGCCAAATAATTTTAATTAGTCCCTTATAGGCCAAATCTAACACATAAACACCATATCCACTTACGACTAAGGTAAATGCAAATAATTTTAGGCACATTTGTTTATGAAAACTCCATTTCTCTTTGAATTTGAGGGAAAAAAGTATGATTGTGGCACCGTAAGTCACATTATGACCCTTACACATATAACCACCAAGTTATGTTGATTTTACTTGTAATTAGTTCTTTTATATGTCAAAAGTGACATAACACTATATCTACTTGTAACTATATATATATATATATATATATATATATATATATATATATATATATTTGGCACATTTATGCATGATCACCTTAATTCAATTCAAATTCAATCTAAAGTAGTTTAATTGAGGCAACATAAGTCATATTGGTGACCAACACACACCCAACCACGCATTTATGTTTATTTCACTTGAGTCTCTCATATGCCAAAAGTAACACAACAACATAATATCCACTTGTGACCATGACAAATGTAGATGATTTAAGTCATATATATGTGTGACCACCCAAATTCACTTTGATATCAAGCTAAAGTGGTATGATTTGGGAAATTTGGGTTGTATTTGTGACCCACGCATATACAACCCCCACTTTATGTCATTTTTACTTGAAATTATGGGGATTGTAGGCTAGAATCAACACAACAACACTATATCAATTCCTCTCTAAACTACAGGTATGTGAGATTACCAAAGTATGCCTTAGAAATTAGGATGAGATACTAATATTTTGTGTGTGTGTGTGTGTGTGTGTGTGTGTGTGTGTGTGTGTGTGTGTGTGTGTGTGTGTGTGTGTGTGTGTGTGTGTGTGTGTGTGTGTGTGTGTGTGTGTGTGTGTGTGTGTGTGTGTGTGTGTGTGTGTGCGCACGCGCGTGCGTGCGTGCGCATGCGCATGCGCAGGTAGGTAGGTAATATGCCTCTATCATGTCATATGTATTTATGAAATACACACAGATGAGATGAGTTGTCTATGAGTCATGAGCCATGCTTATTGTCTTGATAAAATAGATAAATAATTGGTTCACTTGGGTACTAAGAAAACATTAGTATTCTACCCATTATAAAATTTATGTCTTGGTATGGAAGAAATTAACAAACAAGGTTCTCTGGTTCACCCATAAATATGGTTGACATTGGTCATTGGTTAGATGGATGGTCTAATGGAATAATTTTATTCAATAAAATAATGGAGGGGCACACTAGTATATTGGGCCACCCATACTACCACACCTATATATATAGTTATATTTAGTGGCATCATAGTATTTAAGGACCCACCACACCAATACAACCTATACTTATCAAAACCCATTCAATGATGTCAAATAGTCAAAACTAACTATCATATCAATAAGATAAGAATTATACATCACATCATGTTACCCACACCCATTCCATTATCCATCACATCAAAATCATGTTATGTATAGAGATGAGATCAATCTATTATATGATATGGATATGGACTACATCACACACATCATTCATTCCATGCCATGTTTTGGTCATACCATACATATTATGTTTGCAATGTAATAACATTGATCACTGATAGAATTGTTCAATCATTAACAGACTCGTTCAATGGATAAACTGAGCTAGATATAGCCAATGGAATTGATAGACCTTTGCCCCTATATATACTTGCTCTAAATCTATATAGAGGATGAGGATGCCAATATATATTGTGCTAATTAAATTTTATATTGCACAAATGCCAATGAAACTCTATATCTACATAGTAGGGGGTGGCCATGATCATATTGTTCTTCACTTGTGAAAGGTGGTACCACCATATCATTCATTTAGGTTATTCATTACAATAGAATGCTATGGTCATATTAAGTATGAAATAAGATTCACATTGATTCCTTATCTCAGTGGGGCACTGTCTTATATATATTTGGTATATAGATATGGATTTTAGCATTGTGGCCATATCTATATCCAATGAAGTAGGGTATATTAATTAGTTAACTTGTTAGGCCCATGAATTAAAGACTTCAAGTTTGAACTCTTTCCCTAGATATCCAATCTAACATAGTGGAGTGTTGAATCTACCTTCACTGAATTTAGCCTATTGTCAAGTGCTCTCCCTTCATATTAATATAATATCTATGGGTGGGAGAGTTACCATTTATAGATAGGGTCCCTCAATTAATATAATAAATTAATCAAGTCTCCATAGATTAGGGGGCCTCATCCTCCCCCAATATAGATAGGGGTAGCTGAGTGCCCATATATAGATATGGGCTCTCATTTAGTTTATCAATCTAGTGCTTGATTGACCCAATATATCTAATGGTTCCTTTGCCCCTATAAATTCATTGGTATTTAATATTTAGCATAAGTCATAAGTGATTGATGCACAAGTGAGGTGCAAATAATTCCTATTATTCCCTTATATATATATCTATATATATATATATAAATAAAAGATATGGTAGGGCATATATAATCCAGTTAGCACACTAATGAGTGGTGAATATCTCATATCTCTATATATATGGGGCACCCATATATATAGACTGATCATCTATAATTGAGGCCAAGAGAGAGGGCCCATAATAGATGGGGGCATTCAATTAATTATGAACCCTATATATTTATTTGGTGAGGGCTCCACATAGATATGGGTGGGTAGGAGGGGGAAGGGGAGGTACAATGGGGAGTGGAGGATCAATTATCATATACATGTATGTGTGTGTGTGTGTGGGAAATTGAGGACCCAAAAATATAGTGATAGATGTTCAAAATTACCTTTATATTTATATAGGGCATATATAATATATTTATGAATTGAGGGATGAGACAACACTTAATTGTTAGCTTGAAATGAGGGATGAAACTTGATAGCAAAGGGTTATTGTGCGATCAAGAAATGATTGATGGACACCCATACCCATCTAAAGAAGTCAAGGATTATCTAAGTTTTATTATATTATAATACATATATAATAAAGTATATTAATTACTCTATTCTATTCTATTCTATAAGAGTAAAAATTATTGCTGAGAAGAACACCAATTATTTTTGATAATAATAATGGATGATGCATAGACCATTCATTCAATATGGAGCACATAGACTATATTCAAGCTTCTCCTTGCTTGTATGTAAAGAGAGAGGGGATTGATTGATTTTTATTGAAATTTAGATTGAAAGGAGGGGGTTAAAGGTATAATAGTCAAATTTAGAATAGTCAATCACTAAGAACAACACACAAACCATACCATCAATGCCTTCAAAAATAATCAACATGAGATTTAAGTAAGTTATATAGATAGTGTTGTTGGTAAACAAATAAAATCAACATAAATTGGTGGTTGGATGTGCAAGGGTCATAATGTGGCTTATGATGCCATACTCATAAATTTTTCTCTTGAATTATAAGATAAATGGGGTGATCATGAACAAGTGTGCCTAAAATAGCTCCATTTATTTTAGTTATAAATGGATATGGTGATTGTGTCACTTATGGCCTATAAGGGACTTACAAGTAAAATTGACATAAATGGGTGGTTGGGTGTGAATGGTTTACCAATATGGCTTATGTTTCCACATGAATACCACTTTGGCTTAAATTCAAATAAAATTGGGTGACTTCTCATAAATGTACCCCAAATGTTCCCAATTCACCCTAGTTGCAAATGACTATGAAACTTGTCATCCTGTGCACTAAATTTTAGATCCAAGCTATATTACTAATTCTAGTAATAAAAAATTAAAAATTAATCACACCAATATTAATGGATAAAAGAGGAAATCATAATAATAAGAATATTCTCACCATCATTTTACCTCCTTATGTCTCCACTCTAGGATTTGTAAATGGATTGTTTGATGTTCAAAACTTGAAATGTTGGATTGTTAGGTACATGTTGATAATGGCTTCCAAATGGTTGGATGAGGTTGATAGTGGATTTAGATGGATGTAAGAGAGATTTTTGGATGTAAGATAGTAGTAAGATTATGGATTTATATATTTCCAAGTTGGTTTAAGAGTGGAGGGAGAGTTTTTTTAAATATGTATGGAGGGAGAGATCAATGGCTTAAATTCAAATTTGGGCCATTGATATCAAGGGCTAGAGATTTCCCATGGAATTTTTAATTCCATGGAGATATATAGAATTAGAGATTTATATAGAAGGGGGATAGAATTGGGAATATTTATAGAATCCTACAATTATATAAATATTCCCATAGGGTTTAGGGTTTTAAGAGAGGTTAGGATAGGGTGGTGGTTGGATAGGTAGATTAGTTTTAGAATTTCAAATTGGCTAGTTGTCTTAGGGATTAGGTTAGTGGGTAATATGCTTTATTGGGAGTTTAATGAGGGGATTAATTGGTTTTAGGATGGGGTAAAGGTTTATATGATATGGGAATGGGATGAAAGTTAATAGGCTTTTAGTTAATTTAGCTAGGGAATATGGAAGTTAGACTAATTTAGCAAAAATTAGTATAATTAGTAGGGTGAGCATAATTTAATGCATACATTTTCCCCCTCTTTGAAAGGGAATTGTGAGTGAATTAAATTGGAAAAAGTAATGGTCTTTTAAAGAAAAACCATGATGTTAGATGTGAGTAGGATGTTAGTAGGATATAATTCCCCCTTGAAGGAACATGTGGTGATAACTAACCTAGATGGTCACTCAAATAGAAAGCTTGAAGTGGGATAAAACCATAATAAGATGGGGTTGGGATGCCCCAAATAGTGAAAATTGAGATGCCCCAAGAGTGAGGGGGATAAAGTAGACTAAGTGATGGGTTATAGACAAATAACCAATGTTTATTGATAAGATGAAATTGATTTAAATAGGATGAGTTCAAGTTGGTGAGAAGTCCCATAGCAAGGACACATGCTAGGGAAAGCTTGAAAAGGGATAATAGTGATAAGGATTTGTGATCAGTGATAGAGAGATACTTTTTGTAAGATGCAGGGCTTGAAAATGACATGTGATCAGTGAGCAAATATTACAAGGATGAGACAATGATAATATATAAATGGAGGCTGAACTATCCTTGGGCACAAAAGTGAAACCAAGTGCTGCCTACATAGTCCTGAAAGACCTCAGTCTGATGTAGTTCTTGATGCAAGATAAGGTGGATGATGAGCAATTGGACACTCCATACCCTAGATGATGTTATAAGGTGATTAAAAGTGATTAGATTGGGACAATTGGGTAATTGGATGATATTAAAGATAGTCAATGTTAGTAATGGGCTGTTAATGGTGTATGGTTGAGGTCATATAGGATAAAAGAGTCAAAAGTGGGTCATTGCACTTTTTGAATTCTTATGATGTGAGCTCTAAGGTGAGACCATGGATTAGATAACCTAAGCTTCCCATCATGGCTAGAGGGGTTTTGAACACTAGAGAGATGTCGAGGTTATACCTATGTTGAGTAATAAACCCCTAGCTTAGTATTTTTATGAATTTTTATTAGTTTTAGTAGGATTTTAGGTGGGTTTTGGTAGAAAAAGACACCATCAAATCACTCCAAAAAATCCATGACTATCAATTTTGCCCTTAGTCATGATTTTGTCATTATGATTTATAGCTTTAAGGGATCAACCTATGGTATTGCAATACCAAAAGTACATAGTTGTGGTATTTTAATACCATAATTAGGGATTCATGATATTAAAACACTATGATTGGAGATTCATGATTATGTAATATAATAAGTTAGGGATTATTGGTTTTGTTTGACTGTGACATCAAATAAAATTGTAAGTGTCAAGTAGTAGTTTTATAAAAACCATCACCAACGGCACTTCATGATTTATCAATTTTGTTAGTGCTTGGAAAAATGGGTAAGTGTTTATTAGGGTGATGGATTAGTGTGTATGATCTAGGCAGTTATATTAGTTAGCTAGATAGGTGGTTTAGATGATCTAAGGATGTTAAGGAATACTTAGAAGGGAGTGGGTTTATTAAGTCAATTCGATGTTAAGGCGTAAGGGTATAGGGGTGCATGGGAGTTTGGGTAGTGCTAGTGAGATGGGGGTTAGGCTAGGGTGGGGGCTTCACAAGGTAAGGATGAGGGTGATTTAGATGGTTTAAAGTGGTAGAGGTAAGAAAGAGCAAAGGACTAGATTAGATACACAAGTTAGGATAGGTATTTGATTATGGAGGTAGTGATGGGCAGATGGTGATTTGTGCAAGAGGATTTAGGCATGATGGCATAATGATTGTAGTGGTTAGAGGTGCTTCATGAGAAGCATTAGTTGATAGAGGTAGAGTTCAGGGTATTATAGTTGATTGGTTTGCATGACATAATGAATATGCCTTTAATACACATTGATTGGGCCGTGATTAAAGCACTAACATTAAGAGACTAGCACCTTTAATTTCATTATGGGTGAGATGATGGTCACCCTAGAGGATGTGTACAAGATTTTACACTTATGGATGTAGGGAGATTGAATATATTTGAGGTATCATACATTGATTTGGACATTATAGTACTTAGCAGGTGGATTATAGGTGGGGATGCAAGATATATGTGTTGACATCAATAACTACTTACATAAAGGAACCATTGATAGATTAACCTTGGTGGTGATGTCTCTTATTTTTGGCATTCTCTTATGAAACAAGAACAATTAGTGGTTTCACTTAGGCTTAGGAGATGTTGTAGCTAATATGGTTCAAGATAATTGAGTATTAGCCTAGGGTCCTATGATTTTAATGTATCTATATAGAGAGCTTCACCTAGGATCTTATAGAGGAGCTACTAGTTTTGGGCATTCATTACTTATATATATCTAGAGCTAGGAACACATTGTTATCCAGCATCCCTTGGGGACACAAGCAGTTCTCTAGCTACAATAGTTGATGGTTTTTGGTTGGTACATTCTATTAGGGGTACAGTTGGGGTATGTTGATGAGATGAGGTTTTATATAGATGCTTTTGATAGCTTGCACCCAGAGCACATTACATTTATGCCATATAGAGGCCTTTGATTTGGATAGGATGATGAGGTAGTGACCCAATACATGCTTGTAAAGTGTTATTTGATGATTTAATGAGATTTGATCATTGAGAGATATTGATCAGACCATGTGTAGTGCTAATTTGGTTTCATTCAAGATATGCCAAGGCCAAAGCATTTGTTCACTCAAAGTGAGTGAGAAAGGTCTTAGTGAGGGAGGCTAGTGGATAAGGTGGATGTATGGATAAATTGTGAGAGTATTATGTGAGTATAATGGGACTAATATACACTAATACTAGATCCAAATGTGATTATGGTCTATACATCATGGTGGAGGCCCAGGATACCAATCAAATCAATGTGCCCTAGAGTTGTGGTTAGGTAGGGTGTTGTGAGGAGAGTCCTTCAGGCATAGGCTAGGCTACAGAGGAGGATGAGATAGGTGACCATATAGGGTAGGCCTAATGGAGATGATGGACAAGATGCTATGGATGTAGATGTGGGAGATGATGCTCAGGTAGCTATAACAACATAGGTAGGGCCTTAGACCTAGGAAAATGTATAGATACTAGGATGGCCATAGGTACAAGTCAAGACATAAGTAGGTGGAATTAGTGGCATAGGTCTTTCCTGATAACCATTGACAAAGTATGAGCAGCCACTGGTAGATTAATTATAAACTAAGATTAAATCACACCTTTCAAAGATTTTTAGGCTCAAATAAGAGAGATCAAATATAAGGGCAACTTCAAAGTATGATTGCATAGGCAGCTAGCCTAGTTAGAGGGACATATAGCTAGTCTTCATGGGTAGGTTATATCTCTATAGGCATAGGTGGCTCAGTGATATGGTTAACTTACGTAGGCCTAGGCATATATTTCCACCTCACAGGTTTAGATTTATAGTAGAGATGCTTAGATTATAGGTTTTCAAGGTCAGGTGGTTTAGATGTAGAGGTGGATCTGTACATTGACAAATGAGGTAGAGGTGGCCTGAGAAGGCCAAGGATGAGGCAAATTAGTATGCAATAACTAGTAGATGTGATAAAGAACATTGTTAGGTTGACTCAAGATGGACATTATTATAGGGCCTTATATGAGGCTACAATAACTGTGGAGTATCATGCAACATCTTTTCAAGCTAGTTCTACATAGTTTTTTCACCATCCCTCAATGGGAGCACGAGGACTACTAGGGCCTCTAAGACCATTAGGGCCATAACCATGATTTTTGAGATGTATATATGTATAGGGGACTTTTTGTATTATTAGCTCATTCTTTCCTCATGGGCTCATATTATTGTATTATATTTTTTAACATGGATTCCATGTGGATGTTATATATCTAATTATTTTGATATATATATATATATATATGATGAGATATTATGATAATAGATGTATGTATATTATTTATGATTGATGATGTTTATTGATGTTGATGTGAGATATATTTATTTTTATGTGATTTCTTCGATGGCGATATGATTATATGAGACATTATAGATTTAGTTTAGGGATATGATGCATATTATGTAGTGTGATGGATGAATCTAACATGTTATTGATGATGTAATGATAAGTATATATTGGTTTAGATGTTTAATTTACATATGTGATGTTAATTGTAGTGTGTATGGGGTATGATTTTTGTTTTGGATTTTGTTTTGTGAGGTGAATTTATATGTTTATGGATGTATGATTTTAGTTTCATGATGTACATGTTTAGGAGATGATTATGGCTTTGACGTGATGTGGTTCATGCACATGATATGAATATGCTATGATTATACCCTATCAGGTGAATATGCGAAGGAAAAATTAATCCCCATTGGTTCACTTTGACTTCACTTGCTATGGTAGGAATCCTCCTACACCCTAGAGGTAGGGTGTAATGGGATGGGATAAAATTAGTCCTTGGGTGAGATTAGATATGGTGGGAATGGTTGGGATAGGATTGGGGATAGGTAAGATGGATAATGGTTTTGGAAACCATTAAAATGTTTGCCATCCTTTTTAATATTGCATCATGTAGCCATGTGCTAGGGACATGAGAAGTCCAAGACACTAGTATAGATGCATGGGGAACTTTATTTGAGAGATGACCTTTCCCAAAATAAAATTCAATTTTCACTCATAAAATCCTTATTCCCATAAAAATTGTCAAGCTAAGACATATGCAAATTGATATAAATTCTAATAATCATGCAAAAAACTTTAATATGTTCATGAAGATCTTACATACACATACATTTTGAAAACAAAACACATAATCACATAAGACAATCATAGATCAAGGATAATGATATTTACATGAAGTGATTAATAATGAAGATATACAATGTATTTAGTGACAATATAAGGGCTATCTATAGACTATATTTGACCCAAAATCTTGTTTATATTAGAATAAGACTCCAACCAAGTTTGTAAATAATCATGAAATGGGGGTCATGATGACCCCTCAGTAATCGGTATCATAGTGTACATTCAAAGATCCAAAAATGGGAATTTTTACTTTGTGATCCTCCATAATGATAATATTCATGGGAAAGTGTGGACCTAAGGTTTAGTAACAACAAATGGATGAACAGGGATGGAATGTCACTTTGAGGCTAAAAAAAGACATACTTTTCAAAAGATATTTTTGAGGGGGTGATAGGATAGGGAGTAATGATAGGAACATGATGAGATTTGGGGATATATATGCCAACTATGGATAAGTGATTCAATGTTTGATACGTCATGTCTACTTCCATGTGATGAAGTAGTTATCCCTGATTTCTACTCAAGAATCATGTGATAGATTCCCATAGTTGAGACTAAGGTCAGGGTTATTTTACCATGATGTTGAAGATTGGGTTTCATCATGGTACTTGCCCAAGGTGTCAGAGAATTGGTTTTCACCATTGGATGGATTTTTTTAACTATTGGAATAAGAAAGAGATAGGATGAATGGATGGAGTAGATTTGAGATGCCCCCAAGAATGGGGACTCATAAACAAAGGATGATAGATCCTATTAAGTATATAAGTGCTTCAAATGCATGATTTTCATAGGGTTATCAAGTTCTTCTCCATAAAGCATGGCCAATTTATATGCTCCCAATCTAAACTTGGTAATGATAATATAGGGACCTAACTAATTAGATTCAAATTTCCCCTTCTTATCTCTATTTGCATTGGTGTTTTTCTCATTCTTCTTTAGGACTAGGTCACTAATTTTGAATTCCCTAGACTGGATATTTTTTTGATATTGGCCTTTTAGTCTATTTTGATATGCTCATAAGTGATTAAAGGCCTTCTATCATTTTTCATCAAGAAGTTTTAGTTCTTATAGGCATTTTTGTCTATAATTATGATCAGTGATGATGTCCTTTAAGGAGATTCAAAGAGAGGGATGCTCAACCTCCACTGGTAAGATTTCTTTTATTCCATAGACCAGAGCATACAGAGTTGCCCCAGTAGGTATGTGGACGCTTGTGTGATAAGACCATAAAGTTAAATATAGTTGTAGGTGCTAATTTTTGCCTATTTAATTGACTACTTTATTTAATATTTTAATGAGGGTCTTTTTGGTAGCCTTTGCTTATCCATTACCATGGGGATAATAGGGAGAGGAGAATTACTATGTGATATGATATTTTTGACATAGGGCCTCAACTTCCTAGTTTTTGAATGATTTGTTATTGTTTGAAATGATGTTGGGAGGTATGATAAATTGGAAAATGATCTGATTTAGAATAAATTTAGAGATTTTTAGGCTTGTGGTATAAGTGAGTGGCATCACCTTTACCCATTTAGTAAAGTAATCCATTACCATAATAATGAATTTATGACCATCTGATGAAGTTGGATTAATCTTTCCAATTAAATCAAGTCCCCATATGGAAAATGGTCATAGACTCATGATAGGTTGTAATTCCTATGTAGGATCATGAATGATATTCCCATGTTTTTGGTAGGCTACACATTTTTGCACATATTGATAAGACTCTTGTTTCATGGTTGGCCAATAATACCCACTTTAGAGAAGTTTCTTGGCCAGGGCCATTCCACTAATGTGCCTACCACATATACCATCATGAAACTCTTTGATCACCTAAAAGGCCTCTTCTAATTTCCACCTTAATAGGGTTCCATCATATCCCATATGATAAAGTGTGCTGCTAAGGATTGTGTATTAGAAGGTGTGATGAATGAAGGCTTTATGTTGGTGATGGTTAAGGTTAGAAGGGAGGATATTATCATGGAAGTAGATGTAGATTTCATGGTACCAAGGAAGATTGGGATCATTAATTACACAAATTTGAAAAGAAGCCATATATTTATGGGATAGAATAATCAAATGCTCAATTAAAATGTTCCCTTCCAGAACATCTTTAGGGAGATCTATGAGAGAGTTAATGGTAGCCATTGAGTCAGTTTTTTTGTTTCTTCCTCATGGTACTTGTTCAAATGGAATAGATTGAAAATTTGATTTTAATTGATCCACCAACTATTTATAAGGGAGAAATTTTTTATTCCTTTATCTGGAATTCATCATTGACCAGTTTAATTATTAACTATGAGTCACTAAATACTTGCAAGTGCTAGATATTCCACTAAATAGCTAGGTGAAGATCGACTATCAAGGCCTCATTCTAAAATGTTGTTAGTGCATGGAAAGGAAAGGAAAAAGGATTTTATAATAAAATCACCTTGTGGGGTGATGAGGAGGATGCCTACCTTTGATCCATGCATGGTGAATGATTCATTAAAATATAATTTCCAATTACTCGATTATGAAGTACTCATTATAGATTCATTTAAGAAGTTCATTACAAGGGGCTCAATCAATTTGAGTGGTACTTTGGCCAATTTATATGCTATTAATTTCCATTTTATGTACTTTTGATTGACATATTCAATGTCAAACTCAGTAAGCAACATGATCCACTTTGTCATTCTAGTAGTTAGAGTTGATTTGGATAATAAATATTTTAGGGGATCAACTTTGGTAATGAACTGCACTTGATTATTTAACATGTAGTTTCAAAGATTATATAAGGAAAAGACCATGGATAAACATGAATTTTATATTGTGGCATATTTCAACTCATTTAATATTAATGTGTGACTAAGATAATATATGGCTTGCTCCTTACCCTGATCATTGCGTTGTGCTAGGAGGGCACCTATTACATATGGTGTTGTTGAAATCTACAAGAGCAAGGGTCTTCCTAAGATGGGTAGTGATAACATAGGTGGGTTAGAAAAATATTATTTTAGATTTTTAAAATATTTTTGGTACTCAAAATTCTAGTAAAATGTAGTCCTGTTCTTTAGTAGATGGGTGTAGTGGTGGCATTTATTTACAAGCTGAGAAATAAAACATTGTATGGTTTGTAGTTTTCCCTAAAGACTCCTGAGTTACTTGAGATAATGAGGTGGAGGCATTTATATGATATATTTGAACTTTATTGGGTTTACCATATGCCTCTTCTTGAAACTATAAATCCTAATAATTTTCCTAACGTGATGTGGAATAAGCATTTTTTGGGATTTAGCCTAACTTTTTACTCTTGTAATCATTCAAAAATTCTTATTAAAACAACATGGTGTTTATAACTTAGGAGAGAATTCCCCAAGATATCATATACATAATCCTTGACTATGTCATGCATAATGTGATGAAAAATGACTATCATGGCTTGTTGATATGTTGTGCTTGCATTTTAATGCCTAAAGGCATGAATTGATAGCAGAATGTGCCCCATGGAGTGATAAAGGCTATTTTGTGTTGGTCTTTAGATGTGATTTTAATTTGATTATATCCTAATAAACCATCCATGAGAGATAACATTCCATACCTAGTGGTTGAGTCTATAATCATGTCGATGTTTAAAAGGGGAAATCATCCTTGGGACATGCCTTATTTATATCTTAGAAGTCTGTACAAATTCAAATTTCACTTTATGGCTTGGTTATAGGGACAATTTTATAAATCCAATAAGAATAATCTATAGGATGGATAAAACCAACTTCTATAAACTTTTGTAACTCTTCTTTGACTAATAATACCAATTTGGGGTGCATCTTCTATAATTTTTGTTTGATCAGTCTGGAATTTGGATGCATAGCTAAGTGATTTACTACCAATGAAGGATATAATCCAAGCATGTTAGCATAACTCCATGCAAATATGTCAATGAATTCTTTAAGTATCTCAATGATGACTTCACTTTTTGTAAGTGTCAAAGATGCCCCCAGTTTAATTATTTTAGGATGTGGATCTATCCCAATATTGACTTCTACCATGTCCTCAATAAGAGAGGGTGATTTTTATTGAAAATAAGGAGGTAATGATATCTTTGGAACATCTAAAGCAAAGCAATCTGGAAGCTCAGTGTTAATATCAAAATAATCTCCTGATTTGGATGAGACATGTGGAAGTTCATTTGGTTCTTTAGGAGTTTTTTCTTATTTAGAGTACTCTTCATCACTTTGATTATGAGGTTAATTTTATTCCTCAAATTATGCAGATTAGAAAAGATTTATAGAAAATCCCCTTTTATGGTCACTAGATGGTATAAAATCTCATGCTCCCATATATTCCAAAATTGCTTCATCATTTTGAAATATGTCAAAAGAAGGCTCTTGTTTTGAATCCCAGTTTATAAGTGATAGATAGAGGAGGGAAATTTTGATGGTGGAAATGGTATTATCTGAGAAGATGTTAGTGGTAGAAATCTCCTTGAAGTGACTAAAAATGGAGCCTATTTCAATATTTTCATCAAGGAGAGTTATCCCAGGTATTGAAAGAAAATACACAATGATATTATGTGGGTCATCATCATATAGTCCATACCCTAGACCAAAGCATTGCGGATATTCTTGAACCATAATGGGTTCATGTTTGCCTTGATCTTACCCAATATTTTCCATTTATAATGAATTTTCTCCATCATCTTCTAGACATGGGGATATTATTTTCTTAGATAGATAAAGGCCTCATCATATGGAATAAGCCATAAATCATCTGATTCTTCAATGCATTCTTTCGATAAGAATCTAGAACTTGAGAAAGATATTGGTCCAAATTGGTATTTTATGGGATTATCCTTGCTCATAGTTGAGGAAACATATCTGTGTGAAGAGAGAGGTAAATCACCAATGTAAATTTTTTTATATTTGTATTATCCACAACCTGTGTATGTAATCTTCAAGATATTGATGTTGGGTAGTGGATCAGATGTAGATTCAAGCTAATCAGGGGAGATGTATTTGGTAGCTATTCAACTTAAGATGGAATTAACTGTGATAGGATAAGGTGATGATGATTGGCCCATATGATAGCTATCAATATGGTCAATGACTCCAAGGATGGTGACCTCCATTACAAAGTGAGAAAATTTGAGACATTGGTATAAAGTGGATGGAACAAATTATCGGGGAATCCAAGAACAACACACCTATTCTGATCCCACTTGTTAGGATCTTGTTCCTCAAAAAGAGCATAATATGATTACCAAATACAAGCAATTAAACATGCAAAATTATCTAGAAGTACAAGTAACTAGAATTCACAAATAGCATAGAATATGAGAGACAATACACAATCTTGTATTAATACTCATTTAGAAAGAAAATACAATAAAGAAGATGCCACTTCTTCTCCACACCTCTCAAAATCTTCCCACACCTCAAGTGTTTAGTAATTTTATTCAAGAGTTCACTCTCCTACCAAAAAATGGTCCCAACACACAACTCACACACAGAATTGGTGTTCACCTCTCCAACCAGTCAGTAATAACCCTGCCAGTACACCAAGCACTCTAAAGTACTTCAAGTAGATCTCCCATGAACCTGCAACCTGAAATTCAATAGACCTTACTTACACATGTAGATCTCCTATGAGCTTGCAACAACCTACAACTCAATGATCTTACAATGGAAGGATCTTCCTTGCCTTCCTTTTCAGCTCATAATTACAATACATGCCAATGGGTCTATAAATAGATCCCAGACTTAAGTAAAACTTAGAATCTTAGTTTAATAATAATAGACACGTAGCTCAAGACTCAAAATAGCCTTTACATGTAAACACTCAGTTCAACAAACTAACTGTTCATGCAACAAACAGTTTTTGAACACACAGGTGACCGACGTTGGTCCCTATCTGACTAGTGCTAACTGACGTTGACCGACTTCTTGTCGATGCTGGTTGCCTTCTGCATACATCATGATTGACGTTGGTCATACTACTGATGATGGTACTTCTATAACTTTAGCAACCTCCTCTTCGTCTGCATAGTTGAAGCTTTTAGCTCCACAACCTAACAATCTCCCACTTGGAGATAAATAGCTGCAACTATACCTGTACCTATACACCATCTAGTTTGTTCCTTTGGCTTTGTATCCCTCTTCAAGATCACTCTTGAAGACCAACCACCACAAAACTTATGGTGCACCTCCTGTCATCCAAATCACCTGCCACATCTGCATCTACAAACCCATGTAGAAAAGAACTTGACCCTACAAAACATGTGCACCTACTACTGGTCCCTCTAAGAATCCACTGAACTGCCCTCCAATGCTTCTTTCCGAGATTGGCTCCAAACTTGTGACAACTCCCACTGCTTGGGAAAACTCAAGTTTAGTATATACCATGCACTTAACCTCATTATGTGAATCAAGACACTATTATGTGAACTGTCTAACCATCGGCGTGCTAACCAGTCTCACACAATCATCCTGAAACAAAGTCAACCTGTGACCTTCCATGTCCCTAGAACACACTCATGCCAAAGAATCTTACTGCTCCTAGATTCCTCATAACACCCCTCTGAACTAGCTTTACCTTTAGTTCAACAACTCCCTGTATATGTAACCCTACAACAAGCACATCATACAGTAATAGGATAATGTAGCTAATATTATCCAACCTGGTAAAGAGAAACACAATGATCAAACCTCCATTGTCATGCAGCTTACACAAGACCATATACCCTGGCCTTCCATCTCACATGTCCATTTCTACTCTTCTTCATCTTGAACATCCATTCATCTCTCAGTGCTTTCTTTCAACTGGCAACTCCACCCAAAACTCTTGTTTGGTTCTTCTCTAAGGAATCACATCCTTTATCCATGCCAAGCTCTCACTATTTCCTAGATCTACCTGCTCTGCTTCTTTAACAACTTCCTGGTTCTTTACCATCAGTGAGCAACAAGTAGTGTAAAGAAGGGAAATGATGAATTTGAGGCTTACTTACCCTTTAAGTCCTCCATATGGGTGCTTGAGACTCCTTGATAGCTTGCTGTTGACCCAACATTTGTCTCAATGACTGATGCCAGTCACATCTCAGTTTGCACTCAATCGACGTCGGTTTCATGTGACTACCTCATCACCGACATTGATTCCCCCTAACCGATGCTGGTGTTTATCTGTCCCTCAGTCACTGATATCAAGCTACACATAGCTGACATTGATCCCTGTCTGGACACCAATGCTAATTTTCTAATCGACATCGATCTCTGTGTTTTGCTTGTGAGAACTGACTTCTACCTGCGAGCTCCTTTTAGATCAAACCCTTATCCAAATCAACCTTGCTTTACTCAAAATTATTTTGCCCCTTGTGATGAACTCTGTTCATCACCTTCTCCTTGAAAACCAAGGCTTTCTTGTTCTTGTCACTAACATTGAATTCCTCAAGAAACGTCACCTTCTTCTTTTGCATACAAAAATCTTGATCTATGCTCTTCAAATCTGAAAGCATACCCTTTGACTCAAGAACATGCATCTCTTTCTTATTCATGTGACTAAGCCTATTAAGCCACATCTTCAAATCTACAATTGAAGTAGATAGCCCAAAAAGAGAATCAGTAATACAAGTAGATAGATAAAGCATACCTACTTTCTTACCTCTTGCTACAACAAGTGCACCCTTGGTAACCTTCCAAGAGTCCACTGTGAGAGTTACTGTGCAACCCTCATCACCTAAACTTCTTACAAAAATCAAATTTTGCTCCAAAATTGGGACATGCATGACCTCCTTCAACACCCATGTGTTACCTGTCTGCAATTTCAGCTTCACTTTCCCTTTGCCAACCCTCTGACAAGGCTTACCATCCCTTAAACAAATTTCTCCAAAGTCTCCCTGGACATAATCATGAAAAAATTCTCTATTTGGGGATGCATGAAAAGAGGCACCAGAATCTAAAACCCAATATTCTACTTTATCTAAAGAACATACCAGAGCATCCTGTGTAACAAAATCTGCAACATCTGCTTCTTCTTCATGTCCTTCATGCTGATCTTCACCTGACCTGCAATCTCTCTTTAAGTGCCCTTGCTTTCCACATTTCCAACAGGTTATTCTGCCATACCTGGACTTGGATCTCCTACCTATCTTGGACCTTGATCTCCCACGCTCAATCTTCTCTCTTTGCCTTCCCCTGCTTTCCACACAAAGCATTTCTTGATGATTCACCTGTGCTTTTCCTACGTATCTCTTCATTCAAGATTACACTCACAATATCATCCACTTTTAAGATTTTTGAAGCAGACGCAGTATCACTAACTACCATTACCAAAATCTCCCAACTTTCAGGTAATGAGCATAAGATTAAGAGAGCCTTAATTTCATCATCAAAAACAATATTGACTAAATTTAACTGGTTTACTAAACCATGGAAATCACTAAGATGACTATGTACAGATCCACCTTCTAACATTTGTAAATTAAATAATTGCTTCATAAGAAATACCTTATTCAAAGTTGAGGGTTTTTCATATAAATTTGCCAAAGATTCCATCAACTCTACCATTGTCTTAGCATGTGATAAGTTGGAAATCACAGACGATGTAAGACTCAACCTTATAGATCCCAGAGCCTTCCGATCAAGAACCTCCCATTCTTCATCCTTCATATCCAGGGGCTTGCAATCAACCCCACCCAATAGTAAGTACAAATCTTTCTGATATAAATAATCTTCAATTTGCATCCTCCATAATTGATAGTTCTTGCCATTAAATTTCTCCATTCGTAGCTTACTGTCTTCTGCCATTGCTCTACTCCCACTCAAACAAAAAGCCCTGTGAGTAACCTGTAATCAACACACACTAACCAGATCTAATCCAACCTGTTAGTATACCAACCTAAAAGCTCTGATACTAGTTGTTGGGGAATCCAAGAACAACACACCTGTTCTGATCCCACTTGTTAGGATCTTGCTCCTTAGAAAGAGCACAATATGATTACCAAATACAAGCAATTAAACATGCGGAATTATCCAGAAGTACAAGTAACTAGAATTCACAAATAGCATAGAATATGAGAGACAATACACAATCTTGTATTAATACTCATTCAGAAAGAAAATATAATAAAGAAGATGTCACTTCTTCTCCACACCTCTCAGAAGCTTCCCACACCTCAAGTGTTTAGTAATTTTCTTCAAGAGTTCACTCTCCTACCAAAAAATGGTCCCAACACACAACTCACACACAAAATTGGTGTTCACCTCTCCAACCAGTCAGTAATAACCCTATCAGTACACCAAGCACTCTAAAGTACTTCAAGTAGATCTCCCATGAACCTACAACCTGCAATTCAACAAACCTTACTTACACATGTAGATCTCCTATGAGCTTGCAACAACCTGCAACTCAATGATCTTATAATGGAAGGATCTTCCTTGCCTTCCTTTTCAGCTCACAATTACAATACATGCCAATGGGTCTATAAATAGATCTCAAACTTAAGTAAAACTTAGACTCTTAGTTTACTAATAATAGACACGCAGCTCAAGACTTGAAATAGCCTTTACATGCAAACACTCAGTTCAACAAACTAAATTTTTGTGCAATAAATAGTTTTAGAACACACAGGTGATCGACGTCAGTCCCTGTCTGACTGGTGCTGACTGACATCAGCTGACTTCCTATCGATGCCAGTTGCCTTCTGCATACATCATGACCGACATCAGTCATACTGCCGACACTGGTACTTCTTGAACTTCAACAACCTCCTCTTCGTCTGCATAGTTGAAGCTTTTAGCTCCATAACCTAACACAAATTGTATTTCATAGATCCATAGACATCCAAGCAACATATTATAAAGTATGTCTATATCCGTAACACGAATAAGTGTTTGATGCACTATGGGTCCCACAATGATGGGAAGATAAATATTCCCAGTGGATGGCCTCTCATTATCATCATAGGATTTTATCATTATCAAGGTGGGACCCAATGATGTTTTTGAATATCCCAATTTCTTCAAAAATTACAAATTACATAAATTTAGTATTGATCCTTTGTCTATGAGAACTCAGGAGACATGATGGTGGGATATGGACACTGCAATGTATAGGGGATAATTATGGTGTGTGCTAATGGGAGACATATCATAGACACCAAAAGTGATTTTTTGTGAAGGGGATAAATATCTTACTAATGATTGAAATCGATCGGTATCCACATCACTAGGGACTTTTAGATTATTCAAGACTTGGTTTAGTATCTCTCGATGTAAAGTAGATGTTTTAAGAAACTCCATTAAGGATATCTAAGCTAGAGTTTTCTCAAATTTATAAATGATGTCATAAGATTTATTGGAAGAGCTTGAATCCCTTTTAGGAACATTCCCATTTTGGGTAGTAGATGAAGTGGATGGGTCTTTATGTGGTGCTATGGGAACAAATATTTTATTACATCTAGTAGTAACTACATAATCAATAATGGCCTGATTAATATTTAGAATAGGGGATGAAGATGGAGTAGGTTCTTGGAGGTTGTGGATTTTTATGGTGTTGATGTAGTGATAAGGCACATTGTGGTAGTCAGTGTGGTTGGATGAAGAGGCCTAACCTTGGTCTCTTAACGGTCTTTGATTTCTTTGGTCATGCTTAGGGAGTGTATCTTTGTATATACCAATCTACCTATTTGTTGATTAACTTGGGGGAGTTTATCCTTGGATTTTAATGTCACCCCTCTTAATTAAATCTTAGATGTAATTCTTAAATTGCATACATTGTTCTGTGTCATGCCCTTTAACCCTATGGTACTTGCAAAACTCATCTTCATGATACCAATCTGGATTTGGTTGGTGATCATCCATAAGTCTAATTTTAGGCAAGGTGATCATATTGGTAGTAATTAATTGACCTAAGACTATTTTAATTGGGACTCCCAAGCTTGTAAGTGGCCTTTTGCCTATATGAGGATTTGGATTGCCTTTTGGAACTCAGATAGAAGAGAAATTTGGTTGTTACATGGGGATTTTATTTTGAACTATTTATACATGATGTTTCTTAGAATTAGTCACCCCATATCCTACGACATTCTTGTTTTTGTTGAATACTTTAGGTTTCCCTAAAAAATAATTGCCTTGATTTGGGGTGTGCTCATTTCGAGAATATAACTTGATTGTCCCCTTTTCAATAAGGGCCTTCTTGATTTGCATTCCTTTCTATATGATATCATAAAAGGTCTTGGTACACTATAATTTTAGTTGATAATTAAGTTTATCATTGAGGCTATCTAAAAATATCTTGACCAATTCTTTCTTAGGTACTGTACATCTCAAGTGGCTTGACAAACTTTTCCATCTTTATAAAAAGTATGCCAAAATTTCACCGCTTCATTGTTTGGTATTATAGAGGTCAATTATGGAGATGTCATGTTCAATATTAAATGAGAAATGTCTAATGAATTATTTTTTCAATTCTCCAAATCTGATATTGACCCCTTTGGTAAATGCATAAACCATGCTAAAGTAGGTCTAGTGAGACTTTTGGGAAAAATTATTAACAAATAGGCATCTTCATAATCTACCTCATGGAAAGCTACATAAAATTCTTGCACATGATCTCTAGGATCTCCTTTCCCTCAATATTTATCAAAGTTTGGTACCTCAAAATGTGAGGGAAAGGGGATTTATAAAATACTCATATCTAAGGGTGAGGAATAAAAGTATTCAAACTTATATTTGAGGGCTTGTGATCATTGATCTATTTGTTGGATGGTCTCTTTCATCACTCTCCACTCTTGTGCAAAGGTAGTATCCCCAAGAGGATTGGTGGTTTAATTTTGGCTTCCTTGGGGGATATGGGTATTATGGGCATTATGGGTGCTATGAGTATTGTTGGTGTTATTATTGGTAGCATTATTATTTGGGTTATTTTATTGAGGGGATGGTGGGAATTGATTATAAATTAGAAGGTTGATTTGTTGTGTTAATTGGTCTAAGTGATCTTTTATGACATCTTGTCTCTGATTAGGATTAATATGATTATTATGAATGGGTGGTGGGTATTCCTCTTCGACAAATCCATGGTCCATAATTTCTTATTTTGGGGATAACTAATTGGTATGTATATTATGATAGGGTATGTTTGGATAAGATGGAGGGTAGAATAAATTATGTAAGAGAGTATGATCGAAGATGGAAGGTAATGTACCCCTTATTTTGATATCATAGGCTAAGACATGATCATGGTTATTGTATAGGTAGCAGTCAATTAATTCCTAAACTTCATCATTATGGAGGGGGTTGAACCTTTCATCCTCTTCCCCAGGTTTGTGCTAATCACTATGAGTTTTGTCATATTCTTAAATTGGATCAACCATATACCCTGATGGATCATTATCTTGGTTGGAGGCTTGTCCAATCTTGAGTTGAGCATGGGTGTGAATAACCATCTTGAAAGAGAGATGTGATGAAATATGATAGATGAAATAAAAGTCTTCAAATACTACCTCTATCTAGAGACCAAGACTACTAGTGGTAAAAAATAATGATGTGATGGTTTTTAGAAGAGGATAGGGTGACTAAGAATTACCAAGAGACAAAGTCTCATAATAGAGCAATCTAGAAAGGATAAAGAAGAGTGATATGATCAAATACCTTTCCCACTAGCAAATAGATAATTTGATGGGTGCTAGATGACAAAGGTACCTAATAAAGATGAAGATAAGTGATGGGTGTTAGATTATAATCTTATAAGACTATGTGTATTTATAATACTTAGTTTAGAAGATGTAGAAAGTGACAAATGATAATTCAAAGGGTGACCACTAGAATTTGATTTGAAGGTGGAATATAGTATTCCAAGGGGATGAGATGTATGATATATAAGGTGAAAAATAGGATGTGTATTAGGTGGGTAGAATATGTGGTGAATGTAGGATTGGAAAATAATGACAACCATTCAACATGAGTTATACACAAATGGATGCTAAAGAGATGAGGGGAGGTATAGACAAACTAGTCACTAAAGAAAGATGTGGGAGGGAGGATGTTTTTAAGAATGTGTTGTGGTATGAATAATGTGAAGTAGATAGTGGCTAGATGCTAATGAAAGATGTGAAGGGGATGGATATGGGATGGGTAGATGATGTGGTAAGATAGATAATATAAGATAGAAATTTTAAAGACAAGATATACAAATGGACATGAGATAAGGATGTTATGAAATAGTCCTAACATAGATAAATAAGTAAAATATATTATTAGGATGTGAAAATCACATAGTGATTCTGCACAATGGTTTTTAGGAGTTAGTAGTTGTTAGTGGTTAAAAACAACTACCCTATTGTTAGATTTATATCCCTATATATTGTAATATTTTCAAATTACTTAAATATTATGTTGACCTACTAAAATTTTATTGTGATCTGCACATTTCTAAGCCTCTAGATCTTCACAAAAATGGAGTAACACCCAAATTTGGTATCAAATTAGGTTTCTTAGACCTATTTGATCTCCCTCCATCCAATTGTCCTTAAATCCAATGAATTATACTGTCTAACATTGTAGTGTAGACCACATGTAACATCAATTGTTACATCTGTACATTTGCTTGCATCTTACCAATTGCCTATAGTATGGACCATGTGAAATCTCTTGGTACTCATAATTCATATTTCTATCTCTTCCACCCTATTCACCTCTGCCCATAGTTTTCTCACCCATCTTGTCCTTAGTTTACATTCTATAAAATCAAGAAATAAAAAAATTAGAAAAAAAATATATCTTATATATTTTTAGCTTCTGGTGATTTCTTACATGTTTTATTTTTGGAGTCGCTTATAAATATTTGAATATATTTATATATATATATATATATATTGCAATATTTACAATCTATTGAAATTATTCTGGTTCAGCCTTCCCATTTCAGTGATGGTAAAGTAAAATTCTACCCTTTTGGCTGCTGCATCATCTAGGCTCTCTTTACAATAAAGGGAGTATGTTATTTTTAGGTTGAAGTTTTTAGTTTAGTTTTAGATTTGTTAAAGTCATTTGTACTTTTTTTTATTAATATTTTGTTATGTTTATTGATTTAATGTCTATTGTGGGAATTTTTATTTAAGAAGTCTATTTAATTTATTAAAAGGTTTAATTTTGTTTTTTTAAAGTTTTTATCCATTTTATTACTTATTAGAGCTTTTTTTATGTTTTTAAATATAATGTTGTTTGGTATTAGTTTTTATTATATTGGTTAATGTTAATTAAATTGTCAATTTTATATTGTCAAAATTTTTGAAGTCATTTATTTTAGTATTCTTGTTATAAGTGTCCTGTTGATTTTTTGTAATATTGTTAAGAGGCGTGTATCAAAAGAAAAATAATAGTTATTTTTTTAAAAATTGTTTCTAAGTTGTGTCATATTGTTTAGGGTCATGATTATTGGTCAGACTATTGTAAAAGAGTTGTCATAAATATTAGTTATTTATGTCCTTTGTCTAAATGAAGTTGTTTATGTTGAGAGTCAAGTATATTTTTAATTTGTGAGCTTCAAATAAGTCTTAAGAACAATTTTCAATAAGATGAGATTTTTAAAAGTCACACGTTTGTAATCGAATGCATTATTGGTTGAAATCAACATTTGAATTTATCACCCCATATTAGAGCTAGGGGGTGAATGTTAGGAAATAGTCCTAACATGGATAAATAAATAAAATATATTATTAGGATGTATAAACCACCTAGTGATTCTGCACAAGTGTTTTTAGGAGTTATTAGTTGTTAGTGGTTAAAAATAACCACCCTATTGTTAGATTTATATCCCTATATATTATAATGTTTTTAAATTAATAAAATGTTATGTTGACCTACTAAAATTTTATTGTGATCTTCACATTTTTGAGCCTTCAGCTCTTCACCAAAATGGGGTAACACCAACAAAGGAGGTATAAATAAGCTAAGTTCTATAAGAAAGTGTTTTAGGATGGATATAAATGGGGTGGATGGAAGATATGAGGTGAATAGCAAATGATAAGATGAACAATATGTAGTGGGTCAAAAGGTGATATGAAATATAGATGGGAAAAGTGAAATATAGAATTAAATAATAGGGATATTAAAATGAGTCTTATATGAATATTAGGTGTGAGAGGAGAATATGATAGATGGGAGTAAATAACCAATATATGGGTGAATGATGTGAGGATGAAAAATTAAGATGTGATTATGATGATTAGCATTAACCTATAGGTATCTCATGTATCACATAAAATATAGGTATGGCCGACTCAACTCATAAACAATATAGGTCTTTGCACAACACTCAAAAAACACACACAAATACAATCCCTAAATTATTCAACTATTATGGGTGTATAACCCAATACCTATACCATCTAATGACTTCATAAGTGAGGCTATATGCAAATGACACATTATGGTATTGACTAAACCCTTTCAACCACATATACATTTGATGGCTATTTTAGAGCTAATACTAACTCCTATAGTGGTACACCTATTATGATCAAAGGATCCTAAGGTTATAAGTATATTCCCTATATATGGGAAGGTACATTGGGGCCTAAGTTTGTATAGGATGTTGTCTGACCACCCTGTATATTAGAGCCTAACTACCCCTCACTCCATGGAACCTTTTATGGGTATTCTTCTTAGGCATGTAATGACACCTCTATTAATTTTTAGACTCCACTAGAACATGTAGTTTAGTTAGTGCATGGTGATGAAATCCACACCACCAACCCAAATATGATAAGATCATGCATGGGGATGAATTACACTATATGTGTTATTCTAGAGGGAGGGATAGCAAATAAGAAAACATGATATTTAAATAACTGATTAATTACCTATGTGTGAGGGGCATAAATATGATGATTATTCACAAGTCAACACACACAGACAAATATATATAATGAAATAAATTTTTACAACATATATATATATATATATATATATATATATATATATATAATAAAATAAAAACTAAGACAATATACTAGAGGCACCCCTTCCTATAAGCACAAGGGTTAGAAATCCAAGTGGGGTGCCTTGGTCTTTGAGGGATCCTACATCAAAAGCAATTAGTAGTATATATATATATATATATATATATATATATATATATATATATATATATAAACTAAGACAATATACTAGAGGCACCCCTTCCTATAAGCATAAGGGTTAGAAATCCAAGTGAGGTGCCTTGGTCTTTGAGGGATCCTACATCAAAATAAATTAGTAGTTTGAATTTTTATAGAATTTCAAGTCCTTACAAAATCACAAATACATAGAGCAATATAATAATGATAATAGTTTTGACTTTGCATAAGGTTAGCAGACCATGATAGTTAAACAAAATCACTACTTAAAATAAAAAAATCATAACTAGAAAAAGATGCAATCTACAATTTTGTAGATAATGAAAAAATTATAAAATATTCCTAAGTATCACTAAGATAATTATTCTATCAAATTAATTACAAGACAACTTGATCTAAATGAGTATACAATAAAAATATATACAATATTGTCAAAACATTCAAATATAGTAAAAAATGGACTTATGCTACTAGATATAATAAATAGGATGCTATCTACTCTATATAGAGCCTAGTGTTATTCAAAGTTAAATCTAATGTTAGCTAGGTAGGCCTAAACTATTCTATTAACTCTATAACTACAAATTCATGAATAAAACTAACAAAATCATGACTGCATAGAAAAAATAACAAGTTTGAGATTTTTGGGTTTGTAATAAAGTTTAAAATAGTTTGGAGATGGGGTATATGATGTTGGTGTTGAACTTACTCTACCCCTATAGATCCTACACATAGAAACAAACACTGTAAGAGCCTCTCTATAGGTGGGTGATTTAAGGCAAAATACCTTGATTGACAAATGAAAATAACCTATAATTTAGCTTTAAAAATTAAGAAAATTTTCTATAGATCCTAAAACCTTTTTTTTAATGATCCAAAAAATAAACAAGTTACAATTTTACCAATTTTATAAGAAAGGATAAAACTGTAACTATCGAATACAATATCGCTACTACTAGGTCAAAGTCACTAGTTACAGAGTCATGATTTTATGGGAGATGATCAAAAGGTCAAGGTTTGGCTTACAATATTTATCCTTGCAACCAAAGACCAAAATACCATTCAAACATAAAAATCATGTATAGAGATGTCTATTGTTAGGTGATAATAGGGGGTCTAAAGTAAATCTAAGTTTAGAAAAATTGTGACTACACTTGACAAAACCACTATTACCAGTTCAAAGTCACAATTATCAAAGTTACAATTTTATAGAATATACTCTAATAGATGAATATCAAGTAAATCCCTCACTTATCCTACCCACATAAATATATAAATAGACAATAAAATACCTACAGAGGGGGGTTAGAAAGAATAGATCATAGAGACACCCCTAGCTATTAAGCTTGACATAATCATGACTACAACCTACAATATCGCTATTACCAGAACAAAATCATAATTCTCAAAGTTATGGTTTTGTCAAAAAAAAAACCCTATATAAATCCTAACCATTAGTGGTTAGTCAACAAAATCACTACTCGATATACAAAGTCATGACTACAATATTGCTAATACCAGTGCAAAATTGTGATTCACCTATATGTGACAAAAATTCAAAATATAACCATCAATTATTATCCAATTTATCCTATAAGAACTCAAAACACTTATAAAAATGTTATAATGTTAGTTAAGGGAGTAAGGTCCCACCGTAGTTGCCAAAATGTACACTAAATTTTAGATCCAATCTATATTACTAATTCTAGTAATAAAAACCCAAAATTTAATCATATCAATAGGAATGGATAAAAAAGGCAATCAGAATAATAAGAACATTATCACCATAATTTTATTGAGAGGATCATACTACAACAAATTGATAAAAATGCATGAAATAATAGATTTATAAAATTATCAGAAGTAATGAAAAGATTATATTGATCACATGCCACTTCAAGGGGGTAACCTCCTTTGAGTAAGATCAATACAATAATTTTGTGGATGCCTTCATTGGCCTCAACACTTACTTATATACTAAGTTTAATCTACGAAACTACTAATTCCCATGAATGTGGGATCAAACAAAATACTCATGGGATGACTTATAAAGCATATGCATCCATAGAAAATAACATACTAACAAAGTAAAGAGAAGGGGTAGCATGGGTTCCTAACATCCCCTCCCTCTTAGAAAAATATATCTTCAACACTTCAGATGTGGGAATTGGTGTTGAATCTAAATTAGTGGTTCCCATATGGAATCCTCTAGTTGCATTTCATGCCACTGAACTAAAACATCTGTGATGGAGTAGGAATGAAGTTACTATGTGTGCATGTCCAATATTACCTCTAACTCAAGAAGGATGGATCCTTCATTATAAAGTTTTAGTAAAATAGTATGCACCTTGATGTTTATGCTGAGAATTTTATTCAAACAAGAGACATAAAATATTGGGTGAACTCAGGAAGAAGGTGGGAGCTTTAACTTATAATCAACTAACCCAATCTTTTGGAGAACCTTATAGGTCCCATAGAACTTGGGAGCTAACTTATGATGCCTTTTGATTTTTAGGTAGGATTGATTGTATGGTTATAGGAAAAGAAAAAACATATCACCAACTTGAAAAGTTCACTCAAAATGGTCCTGATTATCCTATTTATTTCATTCTATTTTGTACCATATGAAGATTGTCCTAAAGGGTGCTGATGATCTGATCCTAGTTTTGGAGAATTATGTCAACCATTTGAAACGGTGAACTACTGGGGTGTATGGAAGGAGCTTTGGTGGTGTTTGACCATAGACTAATTTATATGAAGTATTTTTAGTTTAAGTGTGGTAGGAGGTGTTGTACCACCATTTATAAATAAGGATCCACTTTTCCCATTGATGTTATTATTTTGAGGTGAAGTAAAGAAGGAAAATTTCTAAGCATTTATTGACAATTTTAGTCTAGCCATCCGTTTGTGGATGATACATGAAACTCATATTTAGTTGGGTACTAGTGCATCAAAATAATTCTATCCAAAAATGGCTAGTGAAGGTTGCATCATGATCTAAGATAATGGATGAAGGAATTCTATGAAAATGGAAAATCTGGTCCAAGAAAATTTGGGAGATTGTGGAGGTAGTATAGGGATCGCTGAGGGCACAAAAGTGACTATATTTAGAGAGGTGATCAACCAAAAAAATATCACTATTATCCCTAAAAATTTAGGGATACCATCAATAAAATACTTATAAATATCTATCCAAATCTTGGTAGGGATGGGCAAGGTTTAGAGCAAACTAAGAAAGAGTGTTGTTTCACCCTTATTGTTTTGGTAGGTATCACATTTAACCACCATATATTAAATTGCCTTTTTCATTCCTTTTAAAAATAAGTTGAATTATGCCCACTCATAAGTTTTGAGAAACCATAAGTGACCTACAGATGGAGAAGCATGGAGTTCATAGAATACAACCTACTAAAGATCTATGTTCAGGGGAAGCACTAGATGACCCTTGTATTATAGAGAAGCACCATCCCAAGAATAATGTGGTTTATTAGAAGGGTTAATGACCAAATATTGAATGATTTGGGATAATGAGGATTCATTGACATACCCCTCTATACAACATCAAACCAATTTGAAATAGGCATGAAAATAGATGAAAGAGAAGTTTGGTCCTCAAATATGCAAGATAGAGCATCAACTATAATATTATCCTTACCTTTCTTGTAAGTGATCTCATAGTCATAACCCATGAGTTTAATAAACCATTTATATTTTGGTGGGGTAAAGACCCATTATTATAATAAATATTTTAAACTTTGGTGATCAATTTTGATGAAAAAATGATTCCCTAATAGGTATGGCCACCACTTGTGTACTACATGTAAAATGTCCATCATCTCCCTATCATAAGTAGAGAATATTAAATTATTACCAAAAAGGGATTTTTTGGTGAATTAAATGGGGCATACTTATTTGAGGAGAATAACACCAAGGCTATTTACATAATCATCACTCTCAATAGTGAATGTATTGGGAAAATCTGGCATAACTAGAATATGTGTAGTACACATAGATTGTTTCAATTATTTAAATACACACTCAATAGCTTATGTCCATGTAAAATCATCCTTTTTTAACATAGTTGTTAGTGGATATGTAATCTTCCCATAATCCTTGAAAAATTTATGATAGTATCCAGTTAGCCCTAAAAAACCATGGAGGCTCTTGAGTGTTTGAAGATGAGTCTAATTTGTCATGGTAGCTATTTTTTGAGGATCCACCTAAACCCCTTGGGTTAAAATTATATTACTAAGATACTCCACTTCATCTTGGAAAAAATCACATTTGGACTATTTTGCATAAAGATGATGATCAAAGAGAAGTTTTAGTGGGAGTTCTAGATGTTAGAGATGCTTAGACCATGTTTTAATATAGATGAGGATATCATAAAAGAAGACTAAAATGAATTTATGTAGGTAGGGATAGAGTATTTTATTAATAAATGCCTATAATGTTGAAGGGGAATTAGTGATGCCAAAGGGCATGACCAAAAATTGATGGTAGCCCTCATGCATGCAAAAAGTTATCTTTGGGATATCATCCTCATGATGTCAGATTTGGTGATATCCTGTTTAAAGATCCAACTTGGAGAAAAAATGAGCATCATGAAGCTCATTAAGAAGCTCAAAAATAATAGGGATCAAGAACTTATTCTTGATTATGATGTGATTAAGTGCATGGAAGTTGACACAGAGGTGCCATGAGCCATATTTTTTCTAAACAAGGAGAAATAGAGAAGAATATGGGGTAGTACTAGGGTGAATAATGCCTTACTTCAACAAGTCTTAAATGAGCATCTTGATCTTGGTATTTTGATAAAATGGGTAGTGGTAGGGCCTAATTTTGGGAGGAACACTTCTAGGAAGGAGATGAATACAATGGTCCTTTGGCTAGGAAGGTGGCAATCCCACTAGTTCAACAAAGACACATGCACACCTATACACAATGGTTTGTAGATTAGAAGTAGTGGAGATCATTGATGATTGAATTTGAATGGAATGAAGCTAGGAATGATGCTATGCCAATTCTTCTTAAGAATATTTTCCATGCAACATGAAATTATGATGTTGAGAGACCCTAGTTGTAAGCCTTTCAATGTATGTTTTTGCCCATTGTCTAAAAATTGCATCCAAAGTTCAACAAAATCCTTTAAGATGGGTCCAAGTGTGCATAACCATTGGGATACTAAAACAACATCACATCCACCTAAGGGAAGTAAAATATGTTAGAGCATAAGTTATAATCTCTAATAGAGATACACACATTGTGATACCTCTCTTTGCAAGGTAATGTACCCCCATTGACAATCACAACTTTAAAGTTGGAGCAAGGATGGATAAAATAATCAACCTATTTTGTGATCCAAAGGTTAATAAAGTTATGAGTTCTACTCAAATCAATGATTATTATGAGTGGGAGCTTCTTGAATTAACCCTTAACCCATATGGTTTATGGGGTGGTGACTCTTTCTAAGTCATGGAGAGAAATCTCTGGTTGGTCTTCCTGAGAAGTAGGTTCCACAATCGGTGAAGCTTCTTTTAAATCATCTACTATATCTTGAGCATCTTTGAAAAATTTAGTTTGGATTAGAAAATCCACATCTAGTAGGTAGATATTTTTCTCTAAACATCAATGTATTAAGTGAATTTGTGATCACAATTATAACATAGTCCTTTTTTCTATAGGCTCACATCTCTGCTTCAGTCAAATGCTTGATAAGAGTGATTCTGGGGGTTGGCATTATTTGAGATCATTGTGGAGTTTTATTTTTATATAGATAAAAATTAGATTTGAATCACTAATGAGCTTTGATCTTTTCCTCTACCAACTTATCCAACCCTAGGGCTTCCATTGTTGTGTAGGGTTGGAACATTTTGACCTCAAATCAAACTACATCTTTTAGTCCACTAACAAAGCAACTTCTAAATAATTCATGAAATAATCCCTCTGTGTGATTGGATTTTTTTTCAAATTATATTTGATATTCTCTCACAATTATTGTTTGGTGAAGTTTAGTGAGTGCTCCAGTAAAGTCATCAAAAGCACTAGGACCAAACCATTGTAAAATGAGGGTGAAAAACTTTGACCATATGGGTTCATCATGAGCCTTGGTATACCAATGATAACATTGAATGGATTCATGTTCCAAGTGAAAGGATGAATGTGAGACCTTAGTGGCATCAAAAGTATTATGCAGACTAAAATATTGTTCTACTTGATGGATCTATCTAGTCAGATCTACACCATTAAATCAAGGAAAATTAAGCTTTAACCTATGAAAATTGCTAGAAGAGGAAAACCCTGTGTCTAAAGAGGACTCTAGATGCCATCTATTATTCATGGTGGTATGTTAAATACTGAGGCTAAGAATGTTTTCATCAAGATTTTTCATGTGGATCTTCAGAGTAATAATTTCATCTTCTATGTTTTTTGCTCATGTTCAAGTTACTACCATGACCAAAATAAGAGATTTGTTTTTGGAATGGGTAGGAAAACTAGAGTTAAGATACATTTAGTAAGGGATTTTTTTAATTTGGGAAAAATTAGAAGGGGTAAAGGGACTTTTACCATTTTTTGCATAGTGGGAGTATGATTGATGAAGGTGAGGGTAATTTTAGGAGGGAAAAAAGAAAAACTAGAAAATTTATCAAAGAGGAAAAAAGGAGTAGAATGTGGATATGAACACTGTGGAAATTTTTTGAGGCAAATAGAAGTTATGATAAAACCCAAAAAATGGAAAATTGAGATATGTGAGAATTAGGAGAAAAATCAGGATATGGGACTCAAGGAAGAAAATGTGGAGAATGTAATTTAAGGTGTCTACATAAAGTTTGAATATGGGGATATAGATAGAGAGATATTGTAAAAAAATGATTTTTTTTATAGTCTATTGGGAATATATTGAAGCTAATATGACAAGTTTATAGATTTGGTATGGTAGGCTTTTGATACTCTACTAGTAATATGTTAAAATTGGTATGACAAGTCTTTTGATACTCTATTGAAGAACTGATACTACATTTTTTTGAGATTGCTAGTAATATGTTAAAATTGATAGATATGGGTCCCAAATTTCAATGGTTTCCTAAGTGTTTAATGATATCACTCTGGCCACCAATCCTGTCTAAGTGAGTATCACTCTCTAGAAAATTTTTGGCCATATATTTACCTCTAAGAGATAGCTCTTAGTTTTCCTCACGGATGGGAACTACTCAATCAGGAAGGGATCATTGCCTATTTTTCTAGTAGGTCCTCTTAATGGGATAGCTAATTTGGGGCTCTTATGGTACTCCTCATAATGAATTTTAGGTCTTTCACCCAAGCACTTCCCATAGTTATGCAGTCAAGTTTTACCCTGATCTAAAATAGATTATTGTGTTATAGAAAAATACTTAAATAAATTATGTAGTAGAACAGAGTTATTTTTGAAAAATAATTTAAATGGATTATGCAGTAGAATAGAGTTAAGAATTTTTGAAGGAAAAAAATTGGCCTTAGAAAGTGCTCTGATACTAGATGAGAGGATCCTCTTGTAACAAATTGATAAAAATGCATGAAATAACAGATTTATAAAATTAGTAGAAGCACTAAAAGGATTATATTGATCATAGGCCACTTTGATGGGGAAAATTCCTTTGATTAATCTCAATACAATAAATTCATGAATGATCTCATTAGCCTCAACACTTAATTATATACTAAGTTTAATCTAAGAAACTACTAGTTACCATGAATGTGAGATCAAACAAAATACTCACAAGATGACTTACAAAGCATATGCATCTATAATAACTAATATACTAACAAATTAAAGAGAAGGGGTAGCACAATTTCCTAATATTTACTTCTTTATGGCTCCACTCAAATATTTTCAAATGGATTGTTCGATGTCCAAAACTTTAAATATTAGATTACTTGTTAAATGTTGATAATGGCTTCCAAATGGTTGGATGAGGTTGATCGTGGCTTTAGATGGATACAAGAGAGATTTTTGGATGTAAGATATTAGAAAGATGATAGCTTCATGGATTTACAAGTTAGTTTAAGAGTAGATGGAGAGTTTTTAAAAATAGGCATGGAGGGGGATATCAATGGCTCAAATTCAAATTTGGGCCATTGATATCAAGGACTAGGGATTTTCCATAGAATTTTTAATTCCATGGATATCTATATAATTAGAGAGTTATAGAGAAGGGGGGATAAGATGGGGAATATTTATAGAATCCTCCAATTAAAAAAATCTCCCCATAGGGTTTAGGGTTTTAGGAGAGGATAGGGTGGTGGTTAGGTAGGTAGATTATTTTGGAATTTTAAATTGGCTAGTTGGCATAGGGAGTAGGTTAGTGGGTAGTAGGATTTATTAGGAGTTTAGTGAGGGGATTAATTGGTTTTAGGATGGGGTAAAGGTTTATGGTAAATGGGAATGGGATGGAAGTTTTTAGGATTTTAGTTAATCTACCTAGGAAATATAGAAGTTAGACTAGTTTAAAAAAAATAGTATAATTAGCAGGGTGAGCATAATTTAGTGCATACACATCCATTTAAGGTAGGGATTACACAAAATTGAGAATAGAGTGAATTTACCCCTATATTTATTGGGATATATATATAGGTTATGAACTTAAAACATAAGTATGGGTCAGACTCCATCAGACACCATGGGTTGATACAACTTATTTATAAACAACACTTCATTAGGAAACCCAATGGAGAAGCTATTTTGGTAGAATTTTTTAAAAATAAAATGAAAATAAGGCCTAAAACAAAGAGAAGAGACCTCTATATAGCTAGAACACCAATTTTTGGTTCAAAATAAGGGGCCTCTACTATAGAACCATCTACAAAGCCAAGACAAGCAGAGAGAGTGAAAACACAAGTATTTAAGGGAAGCCCTGAGGTCACTTTGGAGCCAACCAAAGACATAGTAAAAATAAAGAAGCTATGAACTAGGGTTCCATAGGTAAATTTTCTAATCATCCCTGAGGCATATATTACTCAAGAACCTATAATTATTCTAGAGGAAGGAAATAGTCCTGAATTGCCTTCACCCAAAATATTAAGAAGGTATTCTCAAAGAAAAAGATGACCTATACTAAAATGACCTATCCCTATTGCTCCATCAAGAAGGAGGAAAAGAAATTTTATTTTTAAAGAAGATGAGGATCTAGAAAGAGATGATACAAAAATTATTGGTACCCTCAAACAATAAACCCCTATGGAAATTCCAAGTGGGGGAAAATTTTGAAATTAGAGGGATTGAAGTAGAAAAAAGTAGGCATGCATAAGTTGAAGAGGAACATAGATTAAGGATTGAAGAATTGGCTAATATGGTAGAAGCTTTGAAAGAAGTTGTAGTAAAATTTCCTCCACCTTCACCTTCCTCTCTTCCACTTTCATCATCTAAGCTACCTCTTTAAAACAATCTCCAATTAATGAAGAAAAAGAAGAGGTCCATTCTTCCAACTTAGATGAGAAAATAAATCTAAAATAATACCTTATTATTACTAAAATTGAAGATATAATAAAACAACATGTAGATGAGATTAATTTCCTTTGACTGCTAATCCAAGGTAGGGATAATACTATCTCCTTTTTGCAAAAAGAATTTTAAAAAGTTAACAATCAGTCCATGGAAAAAGACAAGGAGACATGGTTACTCAAATAAAATATAGTTGAATTAAAAGAAATACTAGACCAACATGCTCAAACACATCACAAATAAAAAGTGGATAGATACATCCAGACCTTGTTGCATTCTTAGGATGTCATGTCTATATGGGATAGGACATGTACTAAATTTAGGGAGGTAAAGGTTGAAAATAGGAAACTTAAGGAGGATAACAAGAAATTAAAAGAAGACTATGAGGAGGCACAACAACAAACTTAGAAAACTAAATCCACCTTTCAAATATCCTGTGAGATGGGTGAAAAAATATTAGCATGTAGGAAACCCTCCTCTACCTACAATGTGTTTATTCAAGTTCAATTTATTAAGAAACATATGTTGAGAATTTATTGTGATCAAAACCATGAAATAGAAGATGAGAAAGAATTATTGGACATTTTTACACATAACACTCTAGACCATCAAGATTTGTTATGTGAATTCTATTTGTGTGATTATATTATAAGGAATTGGTCTAGATTCTTGATCAATCTTTTCTTAGGAAAGATTCAACTCAAATCTCTCCTTTCTACCTTTAAAAACTAGTTTACATGGGAATAGAGGATTGATGAGTATTTTGACAAAGAAAGGTCAGTAGGAATTTACATGAGACCTCAATGTGATAATGCACTTAAAAATTTATAGGAATTCAAAGTTTAATACTTCCAATACATGTGAGATCATCACTTACATACATTGTAGTGAAATATTGAGGAATTTGAGAGATTTACTCTGCATCATTTTGAAGAAATAGTAGTGGTGAGTATGAAGGGATGGGAAACATTTACCATCCCTTTGAAGATAAGAGAAGTAATCTCCCACATAAATCTATTATAAATATCATTTCACAAGTCATCATTCAAGGGGGAAACAAACCTTAGGTTGGTATGAGGTTTAGGCCACCACTCCTCAATCCCATGTCAAAATGATAAATGCATCACCCCAATCCATTGAATAATTTAATAGATGGATAAAATTTATTATTTATGATATGAGATTCATACCTACAATTGAGGACACTTTGGGTACTAACTATGATGTTTATGATCTTAGCCAAAAGTTAGAGCAAAGAATCTTCAACTATGAGGAAAGAGGGATGCATTTTGCAAGATGACTTGTAAAAGGTAAAGTGTGGGGGAAATGATGAGTCCATTTTATGACTTATTATATACATATTTTTACCCTATTACACCTATTAAACTAACTTCTTATACTGAACATTATATGAATTTTATGACCTATGCCTAGTCTAAAGTAGAAGATAGGTACTTATATCTTAGTTGTATGTGTGAATCTATGTTTCTTAATTTTACCATAATGTTCTAACTTTTGGATAATTATTTATTTAGTTTTATATATATAGAAGAGATAATATACTATAATAAAATGCTAAGATTTTTGTCAAATCAAATTGATCCTTAATGACAATCTTGGAGTGTGATGACTCTTTCTAGTAGAGCTCCAAAGTTTGATAGTAAAGCTCCTGAGTTTGAAAATAAGCTCTAGAGTTTTATAGACAAGTTCTATTAGGTACTAAGAAGTTATAGAGTACATCAATATAGATTAAGAATCACTCTAGCCATCATTCAAAGCATGTCAAACACATTTTTGATTAAGTTACAACATTCCAAAGAGGTATATGGGCCGTTTGTTTGAGTCATGGATACACTTACTTTTTGTAGCATTCTATTTATAGGATTTCCTCTTATAGATGTGAATGAAAAATACCATTGTATTTTTAAAGTAATTTTGGGTTACTAGATATAAAATAAAGATAAAATGATGTAACCAACTCATAGTCAAGCATGCAGTTAGGCTTCCCTTTCTTTTTAACATTTCTACTTGGAACATAGGTAGTTGTAACACTTTTTATATTTTGTGAATAAGTTGGATCACAACTATGATCCTATTAGGCGATTAGTTTTTTTAAGTTTTTGTGGGATAGCAATTAGAACTGTGTGAGAATAAAATAGTGTATTCCTATTATTTTAAAGTGAGAGAAAATTTTGGAAATTAGTGAATGTCAAAAATAGAAGAATTGTAATTAGCATATTTTTGTTTTGTAATCTTTTCATTAATTAATGAATCTTTTCAAGTTCCTTAGAGACTGAGTTGTTTCAAATCCTATTCAAGGGAAAACAAGGCCTCACTCACCCAAGGAGCTAAGATTCTTTTTGGTGTTTATTTGTGTTCATATCATTTACTATTTAATTATGTTAATTATATTTAGATTGTAAAAAGTAGTGTGTTTTAAACTACATGTCTCATTATAATTGTGCATAATTATTTATTGTTTATAATATTTCTATCACTTTCATTTTATTAAAAGTATAATCAATTCTGTAATTTCATTACAAGTAAATTCAACTCTATAATATAATTACATGCAAATTCAATTATATAATTTTATTACAAGTAAATTCAATTTCATAATCAGATTAGCATGTGCTTTCTCTTGATCAACAAGTGTGTATTTTCCTTTCACAAGCAAAGTGTGATTCCTTTAAAGTAAGTGTGTTCTTTCAACATCTTGATTCTGCAAGTGTATTACTTTCATGTAGTTAGATAGATTCAATTATAGTTGAGTTTGTTTTCAAGTAGTTAGATAGATTTGATTCTAGTTAAGTAGGTTAAAAACTTAGGATTAATTGATTCAAAAAAAAACTCCTAAAAATACAAACTGTTAGCAACCAATTATGCATCTTATTGTAGATAGCCATTGGACACCATCCCTAGTTTTAATGACATTAACCACTAAGTTAAATAAATAAAGGGGTAATGATACCCATCAAAAATGCAATCTTATCTTTCATAAAAAAATCAAATGACTCAATAATGTCCTTGCACGCATAACCCAACCATGAAAAAATCATTTAATATCAATTGATCAAAACACTAAGGAAGTGGAAAAATACTCCCCATATGGTTATATATTCACTTTTTCTCAGGACACACACATAAATAATGAATTAGAAATGGAAATAAAACATTATTTATTGAATGATTCAATAGTGTTATAAATTTTTACACACACCTACAGTCTCATCCCTTACTGACTATGAAGAGGACATACAATCAATATAATGACTAACATACATCACTCTTGGAGACTCTCATATCTAATTATATCTCTTTCTATATTAGATAAACTTAGTTCTCCCTCATATCCACTCTCTTATAGAGTTGTAACTCTCTCTACCAACTTGATTGATTAATCTTAATTGACTCCAAAATCTTATCCAAAATTGATTCAAACCTTAGCTACCTAACATTGATGTCATACATGCATATTTAATTTACCCATGAATTCAATATGGGAAAACATATAGTTTTTTAGACTAGTGGTTACATAGTTGCTATTTACTACAGATCAATGGTTTTGAAACTACCACCTAACATTAGAGGTAGTTTCACCACTATTAAAAAGGGTCATTTGACCTTAAAAATATGATTGAAATTATTTATTAATCAATTTTTTGAAATTATTAACCATTGATAATGTTATTTGGATTATCTTTTATCCTTCTCTATGTGTGAAATATTGTCACCAAGGTCGATAAGTAACACATGTTGTTGAGTGTGGAATAGAGCATGGTAAAATCACAAAGTATAATAGGACACATGTGTGAAGTATATAGTTTTTTATTTTGTATAATATTTTATATGTATTCACCTTGATAATCCTAATCAGGTAATAGAATAATATGAAGAGTCTTTCCTTTTGTATCTCAAAAGGCTTAAATGCGAAGATGCAACTAATTGTAAAACACTGTATATAGCATTTTAATATAATAGAATATGGTTTTGATGTGTTGATAGAGATTAATATAATTATTTTGATATAGTTTTATTAATAGTATTTTACATATGGTTAGTGTGCAATAAATAATCTATTTTAATTTAATATGTTAACATGTGTTATGCCATTTTGGTCTGCCTTTTGTTACAATTATGTTCTTCCTAACTTATATGTGTAATTATATATGTAAATGATGAATTATAAGTTTTTAATGTAAATTATGGTTTATTTTTTATCCCCACTACATAAAATCTCTATAATTAGCATTTTATAGAGTATTTATAGGAACCTCTACTAATAATACTATGGTGAGCATGAAACTATTTGGATGAAATATGATGAGATGGCTATCAGGATAGAGAGATATAGAGAATTGGTTGGATGAGAGAATCCCAAATTTTGTGGAAAAATAAGGAAATTTGTAAAAATTGTGAATGAGATTATCCAAGAGCACATTTATGGTAAAATCTAAGAAAACTTTTGGTGTGAGTTTCTTGGATTATTAGCCACATGGTTAGCTAGGTTAGAATACTATTATTTTAGACAAAAGAGGACAAAGATTGTAGTTTAGATAGAATAAAATATTAGATAGATTGTGTAACCTAGATACGTATTGGTCTCGAATAGTAGATTATTAGATGAGGACTACAATTGATAATTATATTACTGAGTTTGTAGTGTATATATACTTAGATTTTGAGATTATGTATGATAAGTTTATTCAAGGAATTAGGGGAATTTTTTTACAATGAATACCTATGTTGATAAAAATATTGGTTATGGAAAAGGCCATGGTTCCTACTCCAACCAACATGGAATAGTCACTTTGGTAACCATTGGGGTGTGTGCAGGATGAAGTAAAAGACAAGAAGTTGAGTAAAAGAAAATTGAACCTAATCCCAAAAAATGGAAGGTGAAAAGACTTAGAGTGAGAAGAAATTATGGGACTAGAAAGGGAACTATGAGAATAGAAAAGGTGGAATAAAGAAAGAAACCCAGAAGGAACTATGGATAAGATTAGAAGTATAAAAGAGGGTGTTAGAACTAGAATGATTTATAAAGAAGATGATAGAGATGAGGATATTTATGGAAGCAAAAGATACACAAAACATGTAGAAGGGTCATATGAAGAGGAAGATATAAATAGAAATTATGTAGATATGGAGGTTGAACAACATGAAGAAGAATGTAGGATAATAGTAAAATAGTTAAAATGTAGAGGTAGATTGTATTTAATGAAAGGGTTTCTATTTGGATTAGGAGAAGAAAATTTATAGGAGGAAGTCATATTTAAATGGATAAATTTGGCAAGTTTAAGATAAAAATTATTAGAATTATAAAATAGATTTCATTCAATTAAAGAGTATGCATCCCCTAGCCCTATTATATGATAGAAGAAAAAGTGTAAGTGAAAAGGTAGATATAGGTTGGTTTGATTACTTTACAGATAAGATTGGAAAGTCAAGTGAAAAAATAAAGAAGATAATAGATAGAAGAAAAACAAAAGAAACAAAATTCCTATTTAAGATACCTAAAAAGTATAGTGTATAGTTAATATTGAATAGTCAATAGTGTGCAACTAGTAGTGTGTCATCACATAAAGTCACAATCACCATTGTAAAATTACCTTCAGTTACAGTTATTAATTTTTAGTAACTTATCATAACAATTTTTCCCCTATGTCATTGATTACAGGAATGTTTAATTCTTTAATGCCCTTTGATGGGTCTACAGACCATGAGTAATACCTAATAACTTGTGACATGAAATGAAATGTGAGGGGAATAATACTAGATGACATTAAGAAATAAAAAATCTTAGGGACCTTGTCAGGATGAACTCTAGATTTCATTTTTAAGAGGGATGTAAACACCTTGAACATTGCACAAGTTAAAAGTTTGTTGATAGCATAATATAAATTAAAAAGATGCACACACCAAACCATTTAGGATTTAAAGGAGTTTCAATAGAGATCAAGAGAATTAGTTACAAAATATGATCATATATTTTTTAACATTATGATAAAAATTAAATTCATTCTATAGGACAAAGATAAGGCTGCTTGGTTTGTAGAAGACTATGATCAAGAATTAGTCTTACCATTGTGCAGAATAAGTATCTGACTAAAGCTAATGCTCGGTATGTGACCTTGGAATTAGATCAAATAGAGTAATACGGGGACAACCCCATAATTGGTTCCAAGGTTCAAGTAAATATAGATGCATTCATGAGAAGAATTGATGAGATGCATGAAAAAGATAAGCCTAAACTAAGTCTATAGTGCATAGAGTGAAGATGTGAAGGACATCATAGAAATAATTATCCTAATTTTAATCATCAATTTTTTAAGATATGAAGGGTAGTAGGGAATATGACTTTTAACCATCATGTGTTACAACACTACAAACAAAAATCATAGGGTTTGTTTTGTAATTTTTGTAAATCCACAAAACTTGATGAAAAGAATTGCCAAGCATTGTAGGAGTTAAAGGAAGATATCACTAAGAATGTATTTATTGTTGCAACACAATAAGTACCAACTATGAAGAAGGAAATTCTAGGACTAGAATTGGAGATGACTAGTGTGACTCAAGGTAGTCTAAGATAGATGCCTTCATCACCTCAATATTAGATGTCTTCATCACCATAATACAACCACAGGGCCTAACAAGCTAGAAACATATATCATCTCCATCATACCAATATTTTAGTTAGTATATGTAACCATGCACCAACATGAATCTTTAATAGAAACAATCAAATTCAGTTCTTAGTTCCCCTCAACACCAATATGGGGGTATGATGTATAGCCAAGCCAATAAGGAGGGTATGCTAGACAACAATAATAAGGTTAAAGATACCAATATAATAGAAGAGGATATAGAGGGGGATACAAGGGTAGATATCATGGAGGAAATCAAGTAAGTAATAAAAATGACAATCAATAAGATTGACTATTTATGCAATTTTATCTATGGAGTGCATATAACCATTATGCCAAAAATTTCCCTACTAAACCATAAAAACAAGTCTACTACATATAATGTAGAGTATAAAGACAACACTAAACATAAGATTATTTAGTATTGGATAAACAAAGGAAGGAAAAGATAGTGAATAATGCAAATATTATTAATGTGCAATCAAAATTAAATGTGTTTGTGTAAGCATTCACTAGGGAATGAAGAGTTGAGCAAGGGTTATCACCTTTAGAAATATTTCAAGAGTAGGACATTGGAAAAGTACATTGGGAAAAATATATTGATCTTGATATATTAAAAAAATTGATGTATCAATATACACATGTATTTCAATAGATCCAATAATAACTAGCTTCTGATGGCAATAACATAGCCATTGATGCCTAAATGTATGGATAAATTGTTAGGATCATGATATAGGAAGGTGTTGTTACTATTTTAATAGACTAATGAAGTTACTCAATACACTATGTAATGAGGATATCTCTTAGAACATCATTAATCTTCTACATAATCTTCTAGAGTGCATATAATGAGGTTAACACTAGACTAATAAGGTAGTCTAGTCTGTTAAAATTAAGAAAACTTGCGATGTTGATTCCTGAATGAATATTGAATTAGCTAGATATGAGATTCTAAATGAAATATTTGATTTTAGGAGCATAATCAATATGATTCATTAATCAACTTGGGAAGCCATTGGTCAACCAAACTTAAGCTACAATCTAGTTACTCTCAATTTGGTGGATCACGATCGGGTTGAGCCCATCAAAATGTTAGAGGATGTTGAAATCAAAGTGGCTAAACTCATTATGTGAGGATATTTTGAAATCATTGACATGAAAATAGTAGAGACTCATTATTCTACTTTAATTGATAAGAAATGGGATTATGATGGATAAATTACCATCAATACTATGTGAAACTAGCTATAAGTACATCAAAGGGATAAAATAATGGTCATACCCCTGAATAAGTCTAAGAAAAAGCCATACATTATCCCAAAAGAGCTAGATCCCATAATGCCTTTGGGGATAATAGTTGGTTTAAAGTTGATACAAATGAAAGGTAAAATGCTTTGTGACTTGTAAAATATCAAGATGGGAAGTCACATACTATATAGAAAGAAGCATAGTTAGTATATAAACCTATTCTAACAAAGTCTCTAGTTAGGCAGGTTTATATAGAAGAATGTGTTTCTCCATCAGTGCACTATCTGATGAAATCTAAAGTAAATTTTCTATACAATACAAGAGCCATAATGATGGATTAAATAGAGCCTACTCTTGAGGGTGTTTTTCTATGGGAATCAACATCATCCATAAGTGGTGACTCGAACACTCACATGTTGAATTGGGCTTGTAGGGATCATGAGTTATGACCTTGTGCATGATGTTCACTATAGAATGATAGATACCTCAATATTTTGTGACAAAATGTATTAATCCATTTATATTAAGGCTTGAACATCATGTACTAGAGGTGGATTACTTAGTCAGTTCACTTAACTATGCACTAAAAAAAACTATTATGACTTGGTGGGCAATCCATAAAAATACAAAAACTCATTGGGAGGAAGCATGAAAATTATTGTGTGAAAGGTTTTAGCTAACATATACTATCAAATCAGAATGGTCTTTCTTCTAAGAAGGTCAATGTATGGAGTTTTACATTCATTAGTCTATGTATATACAGACCATGTAGTGAGTAGAGTTGAGATATTTGGACCTTAGAACCTTTGCTAATGGCCTAGAATATGCACCAAGAGTGCAAAAAAGAAACCAAGTATTGGGTTCAAGTTCAAAAATATTTCATTTAGACATTTATATTTGAAGATGATAATATATTAGTACATATGGCCTTAAAAAAAATAAAATATTTCCCTATCATGGATGTGTAGAATATTTATCAACCACATCTGAATCATCATCATAATAGGAGGCTATTTAGGATTTGAATGTGGAACTTCATAATTATAAATCTATCTAACAAGAACAAGCTCTTGTCAAGACATGTAACAAAATAAAATATAACTTGATAGAGTCTAGTAATAATGATGGAGATCTTGATCTTGAAGGTTTATTTGAGATAGAATGGGAAATTAAATTAAACCCAGTTTAAAGTGTAGATCAATTGGAAGAAGAAAGACTATGTAACATAAACATTCTATAGTAAGAAGGTATGTACATTCCACAATATTCTCCACCTAATACATCAAGATCCATTGCAAAAGATTGAATATAATATTAGATCAAAATTAGTTCCTAATCTCACAATGGTGGGAGACTATTGGGAACAAGAGCATATTTTAGATGTCTTACAACTACTAAGGGAATACCAAGATGTGTTCCCAAAAAAACTATTAGAGTTAAAAGGCATAGATCCATATTTAGGAGAAATGCATATAGTATTAAAAGAGTGCACTTGACCCATTAAGAAGTGGCCACATAGATTAATTTATAACATGAAAATAAAAATAAAAGCTGGGTTGGATCTATTATAAGAAGTTGGAATCATATATTCGAGAAAAAAGATAGATTGTGTAAGTCCAATAGTGGTGTAACCAACAAAAAAAGAGAGATACAGGTTTATAGGGATTAATGCATACTCAATGATGCCTACATTAATTATCCTTTTCTAATACCATTAATGGATGAAGTCCTTGAATCAGTCATAAGACACAAAGTGTACTCCTTTCTAAATGGGCTCAGTGAGTACCACCAGATTCCAATCACAGTGGAAGGTCAAAGCAAAACTATGTTTGTAACTAAATGGGTTTCATTTGCATATAATATAATGCCTTTTAGATTGAAAAATGTAGTTGTAGTCTTTTTAGAGCCATAATAAATATGTTCAAATGTTTCATTCATGATTTTATGGAAGTGTATTTGGATGATTAGGATATTTTATCTCTATTTAAATAACATCTATTAAAGCTACAAATCATGCTATAATGGTGTCGAGCATTGTGCATTGCTTTAAATCTAAAGAAATGCTGTAATGCATAGAGTATCTCTAGAGCATGAATGACATTAGTTGCTATTAGAAGCACAAGAAGGTATTATAGGAGGTAATTTTGTAGGTTAAGGTATTGTAGACACTAAAAAACCATACACTATGGCTCTAAGTGTCACATTAACACCCCTTGGGTTAGGATTAATTATTAAAATCCTTAAAATACCCATTTTAACCCCCTTTTGGCTCGATTAATTAAATTAAATAAGCTATTTTCACCTCCTTACCCAAACCCATGGCTAATTGATTGACACCTAGCCTAAATACTATTTTTACCTTGGCATTTAATGCCCTAACTTCCTAAACTTCTTCCTCATGCATCCTAATGAGGCCTTTATTAACCTCAGACCACTTCCCAAAGTCTTAACTACCAAACATAAGTGTAAATGGCTAGTTTTATCCATTTTGACTACTTATCCCTTGACCATCATTGGTCACCCCTTGATCGGCACTGGTTAACTAGGATTAGCACTGATCACCCTTTGACCAGTGCTAGTTGATTAGGACCAACATCGATTACCCCTCAACTAGCATTGATTGACCAAGTCTAATAATGGTTACTTATTTCTAGATTATGACCCTTTTTAGAGAGGTTGAATCAAGGAGGTGGAAAGCAAAATCATTTATAATAAAAACCAACAACTCTTGGTGAACTAAAGCCAAACCAAAACTAATCCAAATACTAGGATCACTTCAACATCTCAACATGGAGGAATCAAGTACCATCACTCTACCCACATAGCCTCAGGTTCTCAAGTATCTCACCACTCAATTTTAGACTTCTCCAAGCTAAAAAATACCACCAAAATCTAAGTATCTTGTTCTTATTTTTAGTTTAGTTATCTAGTTTTCAGTAGTTTAGAGCTTGCATCTATTTCTTACCTCTCTACACCCTCTCTTGTGTTGAAGGTTTGTAACTCTAGAGACCCACCCTTCCCACCAAACAATCATTGACCATTATCAACCATTTGAATACAAAATACATATATTTGATATCTATGAGACCTTACCTTGGCTATATGACCCCTAACCAACACCAAATAACCTACAAAACCCTTCTACAACCAAACCCAAAGCCTATATGCTTAGAACTGATACCCTATCAAAACCCATAATGATCAGCATTGGTCACCTATGACTAGCACCAATCATCCTTGATCAATATCAGTCATCCCTTGAGTATCACCGATCACCCCTCACTTGGCACTGATTGATGGTGACTAGCACTAGTCACTATGTGTTTTATTTTTCCAAAAGCAATAAGTAATTCCCACATATCTGCCTTCATCCAAATTTTGGTTTTTGAGTTTTTGTAACACCATAGAGGCTTAAATTATTTTTTGAAATAGGTTTGAATATTTTATCTTTAGTTTTCAATAATTTATTATTATTTTAATTAAAATAACTCATTTCCTTTCAAGCATTTCTTACATTGATTTTAGTACTTTCTATTATTTCATGCAAGCATTGATTTTTATTTATCAGATCTTAATTATTTTAAAGAGTGGATTGACAAACTCCAAGAAAGTCTAGTTATTCTTGGACCTAGTTCATGCTAGGCATTTCATCCATCTAAATCACTAATCCACCCTTTTTTAGTTTTTATCTTATATATAAGTCATCCTCCCCAGACAAAGAAGAGTTATCAACAATTGATTGGATTATGGAGTGCACTAAATCTAGGTTCTTCTTACCTCACCCTTATTTTTTAAAATTTTATTGTCTTTTAAATAAAAGAAAATAAACACAAAAAAATAGTGAAACATTATGGCACACTTGGTGGGACCCTAGTCTTTTTTTGGGTTCATTAGTTGCATTTAGATGCTCTTATAATTGTTCTTGTACTCATTTAAAATAAATTAAAATTTTTATTTGGGTTTAAAAATAACTTACATCTATTGACTTCTTGATTATTTAGTTCACATAGTTTTTAAGTAAATGATGAAATTAATCATATCATATCACTTTTTATCACACATACAAGACCAAACCACTCACCTAATTCATACATCAAACACTGATATAAGGACCGACATGATTTCACCACCTAGTGGTAAACCTTTTCCTTAGCTATCCCACTTGGATGTCATTACCAAGGGGAAAAACCAAAACTCATTTTGATGTCTAAGTATAATCTCTAGAAATTGGTATATCTTGGCTAAGCTCTCGTCACCCTTATCACTATAGTATGTGAATTGAGAGGGTAGGACCCAATATCAAGCCATGTACCAAATTCTAATATAGATATTGATATCTTTAAGCTACCCAAAACTAGCCTTAAACTACCTTTTCTAGTTCTTATTGTACAAATCAAGTTGAGTCACATAATTCTAACTTAAGGTATAAGCCACAAAAGAGATAAAAATAACCTTAGGATTTAACGTGCATTAGTGTGTGTTTTATCTTTTGGACCTTTTCTTGTCTTCTTTATGTTTGAGTTCTGAGTAATCAAAGCCCCTTGGAAATCTTCCACCAACCTTCCTTCTTCTACCTCATCTCCATTTCCTTTTTCAATGGGGGACACCCCTATGTTTTCTCCAAGAGATCCTAACTTTGTTAGACTCTTATAAAATAAATCTCTTACCTTATAATTCTACCTTGCCTCATGAGCCACTTAGGCTCTGAACCTTATCTATAACAAACCCAAGCTTGCCTATAATCAATCCAACCTTGCTTATAATCAACCCAACCTTGCCTACAAATAACCCAACCTCACCTAAAATCAACCCCACCTTGTCTCCAATCAATCAAATTTCAACTACAACCAATAATAACCTCTCAACCCCTATTTGACCATTGTCATAGCCCAACTCGATCACAACTATCTCAGCCTCACCAATCTTTGGGTTACCTATCCCAACCATCATATCAACTTTTTCATCCTCACCAATCTTTGGACTACCTATCCCAACAATCATAATAAATACCTCAACCTCATCAAACTTTGGATTACCCATCCCAACCATCATATCAACTACCTCAACTTCATCAAACTTTGGACTACCTACTCCAAATAACATACTAATTACCCAAACTCACTTTGAGGCAACCCTTTTTATCTTAAAACTAAGACTTAGTCTATCCCCTTGGTCATACAACCAATAACTATCAATAAACATTATCAAATTAACCCACCATATCAACCTTACCTACCTTATCAACTTTATCAACCTTATCAAATCAACCCACCTTATCAAACTTATCAGACATATCACACAAACCAACCTTATCAAATAAAACTAATAACTGTCAACAAAAATTTTCAATCCCATCAATCTTATCAAACCTACCCAACCTAGAAAATTAACCAAACTTGTTGAGTCAATGCAACTTAGTCAACCAACCAATTATCTCATAACCTCAAGATACATTGGTGCACCCTATTCCTAAGAATACACCTCACTAGGGGAATTATATGCCTCAATCCTTGACAAAATTTTAGGGGCTTATATCAGTAGACTTACTCAAATAAAACCCATTAATAACTCTCTTCCAAAACTAATTTCATTTATAGAGAATGAGTTTTGTGTATAAAATCACACAAATAGACATGTGGTAGATAGATGTAAGTATTTTAAGACATTTTCCCAAAATCTTATCAATCAAAAGGAGGTTCCAAAAGATAGTCTCCATGTTCCCCCCAACCTAGCCTTGAATTTCTTCAATCAATCAATCATTAAACCTCTTCTTACATCCATTTTTGAGCAAACCAATAATCAAAATCATCAAAACAATGAGGTCCATGTATTATATTTGGTGCTTAATAAACCTATGACTAAGGAAACTATAATCAAAACCTCAACCTTTATCAATCCACTTGTTAACCAAGTACAACCTTTTCAACCCATCACTAAGGAAGAATCAACCTTCACCAATCCACCTATTGACCAAGTGAAACCTTTTTAACTTTATTTCAAAACCATAATTAAGGAAATACCTTTTCTTTTTCCACTTCCCCTTTTAGTGGATCAAACTCAAACCAAAACACCTCTTCCACTTCCCATTGTAGTGGATCAAAATCAAACCAACCTACCTCTTTCACTTCCTATTTTATTGGAACAAACACAAACTCAAACCAATTAATGTAAAACCAAACCAAACTCACTCACAACCAACCTATCTCTTCCACTTCCCCTTGTAGTGGATAAAACTCAAACCAACTTACCTCTTTCACTTCCTATTTTAGTGGAGTGATACTAAACTCAAACTACTTCACCCATTCACCTTTCACCTTTAATGGAACAAAATACCTCAACTACAATCAATCCAACCTCACATATAACCAACCCAACCCCACCTATAACTAACCTAACCTTGCCTAAATCCAACCTAACCTCAACTATAACCAAGTCAATCCAATTTTTCTATATTTTACTCATTTTAATCTACCTAATGACATTATCTTTGGTTCAATTCCCTTTAGAACAGGGTCAAATCTTTTTCATCTTACCTCAACCAATGAACAAAATAACCAAGCAAACCAAAATAACACACCTAATCAACCACTTATCTTACCTCCTTTAAATAATCAAATCAACCTCTAAACCAAATCAATCAACCAAACTCAACCCAATTTTTAATCCAACCAAAACCAAATTATCTATCAACCCACACCAAAATCAACCCTTCATTTGAGATTTCTTAGATAAAAATCTTAGCCACCCTTTTATCTAAGCTACCCATACAACACCAAAGCTCCCTCATCAGGATAATCAGACATTCTTTTCCAACTTATATTTATTTAATATGGCATTACCAACATCATTTCTAGACCTTAAACCCACCCAAGTCCAATCCAACAACATTTCTATCACCTTAGTATCATAGAGGAAACCCCACCTGAACCACTACCTACAACATGAACTCCACAACAACTAATAATTAACAAACTAACAATCCTTGTTAGGTAAATGAAGTCATATTCATCCCCCCTAAAGCCTCTTGAATAACCAACATCTCCACCTAGGAACCTTTTATCTCACTTTAATTTTTCATGGAAGGATCATCTAGGGGAACTCTCCCTCTAAAAGTTTTGACCATTTATATCCCAAAATTCACCCCAAAAATAAACCTTAAACTCTTGCCTACCACCCTACATTGTTTCCTAAACCAAAACTTGCAAACATTAACCAATGACCTAACCAACCCTTGGCACCTATGCCTCAACCTATGCCTAGTTTAGCACTAAACCAACCTTAATAAACCTTGTGATTAAGTAAACTTGTATCAACACCCAAATAACCTCCAACTTAAACCATGCCTTTTGACCTCTTTTTCATTTAACCCTTAACTAATACTGATCTCTAGTAGACCAATGTTGGTTGACTCTTGACTGGTGTCAGTCACTATCAGAACCAAAATCTAGAGCAAAACCTCGACTTATCACCCAAATAAACTACACCAACATAGAAATCCAACCACCATAAATACTAAAATCAAAACCAAAGTCTAACAAGAAAAACCATCAAGCTTCAAAGCTAACTAAATCCTAAAAACCATCACCTAATCAACCTTGTATAAATAAATGGAATCATTTTTCATTTTTGCTCCTTGATCACTATAAATCTATAATCTTTCCATGTCTAGTCAAGTGTCAAAAATGTAGTTGGGTGATATCTTCACTCCTAATTAGTTTGAACCATTTTTGCATGAGTTTGGATTTGGGGCATGTTAGAGCCTGAAGCCCTCAATGCTTTTCATTCATGTCCATTATTTTATTAACAATAGTTTATTAATTCACCTTGTGTCTAACTTAAGCTCATCCCTTATTTTCAAATCACCTTCATCTCCTTATTTTAAGGACAACTGATAAAATACAAGATCATGTGATTTTCCATCACAATATTATCCTAATCCTAAACATGGGTACCATGGCTATACTCATGGAATGATTATCATGGATACTTTTCATCCCTTATAGGATAAAACCCCATGATCATTGTCACTTAAACCTCCTTTTGCCCATCATTAACCTTCTTGTGCTATGGTTTTGCCTCCATAAAGGTAAAACTTTAAACCTATATATAATAGTCTATGCCTAAAACATTTATAAAAATCCATTTGGGATACCAAAATATCACCTGGGTCAAAAGTCTAAAACCTGTAGCCTGCTTCCTTGAAGGACAACTACCCAAACCAATCCAAATTGCTTAAAAATATGGTAAATTTCTCCCTTGAATAAATTTTATCAACATAAGAAAATCTAAAGATTAGACCACTCCCTTGAAGGATGGCTAAGTCAAAAATTTATCAAAGTAAGAAATCACTTGAAAGTTTCTTGCATCAATCAACTTACCAAACCCATCAAATAAAATCCATCAACAAGACCCATAGTAAAAAAAAAGTAACCACATTATCGTAACCATTCATACATTGGATAACACTTTATTATCCACCAAACCACCAACTAATTAACCTCAACATTGGTTATTTTGGCCTATCATTCACACCTTTTTTGACCACACCTCACCTTGATCATTTTAACCACATACCTACCTCACCATACTTGATGAACTCAAGTTATTTTGGTGCATCAAACATTTAGGCACATCAGAGCATGACCCTTTATGCTCCTAATACCTACAACCATTTTTATCTTCTTAAGATCACACCTTACTTTTGGATCCCTACAAATACATCAACCTTGTCTAAGAGACTTGAGTTTATAGGTGCTAACCCATATCAGCTATGGCTAATGCTGTGGCTTGGTTACCCTATCACTTTTTATTCTAGTATCAACCTTGTTTTAAAACCTACCTCAATTATGGAATTCTAATATAGACACAATATATGATATTTCCCTTATTTGCATTCATTCTAGCCATTCATACCTTTTGTATGTAGTTTTTTTAGATGTCTTAGAATACACCCACTTCTATTTTTGACACCTATAACCTAATCCAATTTCTTAGGATCACCATACTTTTGGCCCCTATGAACACATACACCTTATCATGGAGACTTGCATTTATAATTTCACCCATATACGTTATGCTTAATGTAGTGGCCTAGTTTACTTGTCACTTATCCTCCTCAATATAGCCTTATTTACGACTTTGTACCATCTTCCTATATACCCACTTGTCAAACCCATACTTGACTTTGTTTTTACTTCATCATATCCTACTTTGTGGGGAACACCTCCTCCCATACTTGGGGCATCCAAACTTCCATCAACCATCTATTTTTGTTTTTTAACTTGTTGATAAAAACTATGAAACAAAAAAAGGGCAAAATGTAGACACTAGAAAACCATACACTACATCTCTAAGTGCTACATTAACACCCTTTGGCCCCCTTGGGTTAGGTTTAATTATTAAAATACTTAAAGCACCCATTTTTTACCCCATTTTATCATAATTAATTAAATTAAATAATCTATTTCCACCTCCTCACCCAAACCCATGGTTAATTGATTGACACCTAGCCTAAAAACCATTTCTACATTGATATTTAATGAACTAACCTCCTATACTTCCTTATCATGTATCCTAATGAGGCCATTATTAACCTTAGACAATTATCAATGTTTTAACCACCAAAAATAAGTGTAAATGGATAATTTATCCATTTTGACTACTTCTACCTTAATCATCATCGATCACCCCTCAACTAATACTAGTTGACTATAACTAGTACTGACCACCCCTCGACTGGTACCAATTGACCATGATTGACACTAGTCACCCCTTAATCAGCTTTGGTTGACTAGGACCAACAATAGTTACTTATTTCTAGTCCATGACCCTTTTTAGAGAGGTTAAATCATGAAGTTTGAAGGTAGAATCATTCAGAGCAAAAACCAACAACTCTTGGTGAACTAGAACTAATCTAAAGACTAGGAGCACTTCAATATCTCAACATGGAGTAATCAAGTACCATCACTTTACCCACATAGCCTCAGGTTCTCAAATAGCGTACCACTCAACTTCAGAATTTTCTAATCCAATAATTGCCACCAAAATCTAAGTATCTTGTTCTTATTCTAAGTTTAATTATCTAGTTTTTAGTAGTTTAGAGCTTACATCTATTTCCTACCTCTCTACATCCTCTTTTATGTTGGAGTTATGTAACTATAGACACCCACCCTTCCCATAAAATGATCATCGACCATTATTAACCATTTTAATATCAAATCCATATATTTGATATTTCTAAGACCCTACCTTGTTTACATGACCCCTAACAAACACCAAAAAACCTATAGATTCCTTCTACAACCAAGCCCATAGCCTATTCTACCTAGAACCGATACCCTATCAAAACCCATAGTGACCAGCATTAGTCATCCTTAACCAAAACTGATCATCCCTTAATTGGCACTAGTTAATAGTGACTGGCACCGATCACTCTATTTTTTTTGCCAAAAATAGCAAGCAATTCTTGCCTATCTACCTTCATCCAAATTCTATTTTTTGAGTTTCTATCACACCATAGAGGCTTAAAATATTTTTTAAAATAAGTTTTAATATTTTATCATTAGTTTTTAATAATTTATTACTATTTTAATTTACTTGTTTCCCTTCAAGTATTTCTTGCATTGATTTTAGTACTTTCTATGATTTCATGCAAGTATCCATTTTCATTTATCATAGCTTAGTTTTCTTAAAGAGTGGACTGAAAACCTATAATTAATTATATTAATTCTTGGATCTAGATCATGCTAGGAAATCCACCCATCTAAATCACTAATTGACCTTTTTCTAGTTTCTATCTTATCTTCAGGTCATCTTCCCCTGACAAAGAGGAGTTCTCAATAATCGACTAGATTACATAGTGCACTACATATAGGTTCTTCTTACCTCACCCTTATTTTAAAGTTTATTATTGTCTTATAAATAAAATAAAATAAACACAAAAATAGTGAAACAATTATTTCAAGGAAAATTTTACAAAGTGGGCTTTGATGGCCTATATTATTTCAAGATGCACACAGAGTCATAAATTCTACAATATATGTCAAATAATGGGAAACACAAATTAAATAGATGATATGTATTTAGTGATAATGATCATAGAGAAACCTTTTGAGTAATGGGGAATTAATGTTTTTGGTCTTATAAGTCCACCAAGAAAATTAAGCCATGCATGATATATTATTACTGTGATAGTTTATTTCACTAAATGGGTGGAAGCTGCTACCATTCCAAGCTGCATTATGAAAGATGCCACCAAATTCTTATATGAAAAATTATTATAAGATGTATATTTTTAGTTAATTTGATAAATTATAGAGTCATGCATTTCCTCAATAATAATATCAATACTCTCACTAAGGACTTTATGATATCGCATCATAAGATCATAGATTATCACCCATAGGCAAATGAATAGGTTGAAGCATCTAATAAAGTATTAGGGAAAATGCTCATAAATATTTTTAATGTATAAAGGGATGATTAGGAATATTTCATCCCTATGATTATGTGGTCTTATAGAACTCATTACAAAATAGCTACAGGGTTCACTCCTTTTCAACTAGTATATGGCCTCGAGGCAGTAATGTTTATGGAGTATATTGTTCCTAGTCTGCACATTGCAATGGTTATGAGATTAGAGGATCGAGATTCATTGAATTCATGGTTGATGTAATTAAAAAACATGGAATAAAATACATAAAGGAAATAGTGACTACAATAGATTAACAAACAGAGTCAAAAAGCATGGCATGATTGTTACTTGTTATCTAAGGAATTTTTTAATAGATAGGTTTCAAGGTTTAAAGGGGACCTTATTGATAAAAAAGGATCTAAAAAAAATATAGGCATGGCTTAATATCATAAATTCCAAGGAAATTGACCATCATAGTCCAGACAAAACAAACTACCTTTAAGTATTGAAAAATACTTAACACTTTACATCAAAGGACATTGTTTACATAAGTAGTGAATATAGATTAATCTATTATCTACCTTAAATAAAATAATAAAACATATCATTAAAAACCAAAATTTAATCTAACAGAACAACATGGTCACCCAACCCCCCCCCCCCCCCCCCCCCCCCCCGCCCCCCCCAAGTTGTCACCCTAAACTTCATTATCACACTAAGAATGTTCCTTCTCTGGAATCTCTAGGCCTTTTATTTCCACCAGTTGCAAATAAGATGGCATCTACGACTTAATCCATGCTAGTAGAACTACTCTACTCAACACCCCAAATTATGGAAACCTCCCCAATTTATTCTACTTCTTATGATCCCCTAATGCTTGAAACTTTCTCCCTTCTCCTCTAACCAAGAAGGCATCTAGAACCTTCCATGAATAAACCCCAGTATTAGCATTTTTACCACCTATAACCTCTTTGGTGACCTATGCACTACTCACCATTTTATCATCAAAGGAAGAGGGGATGTTAATTATTTCAAATTAGTAAGGACCAATCCCTTTACTTCCCCCTCTATTTCTTCACTAGAACACAAAGAATCCACTTCTTATATAAATTTTACAAGAGAAATTAACTTTTCCTCCAAGGCCCTAAATATTGACATTAGGATAAATCCTAAACCATCCTTACCTAAAAAGGGGATCTCAACATACATGCCTTTCTACACTTTATCTATCTTGAAAACAAATTAACCCTATTATCTAGCTAAATTAAAAAAAAAAACCACATAGTTTACCTATCCTTTGTCATAAATTACCATAAGCAAATTTATAGCAAATAAATCAGCCAAGTCTAAATTCACATTCACCCTTCTACTTTATTATAATAATCCTACCCCCAAAATCTTTTCTATGGCCTATGATATTTCCATCATTAGACTCTAGAAAACATTTTGTAGTTATATCCTTGACACTTTTCATGCAATGCCCATTTCCCTAGACTCAAAACCTCCAAAGCAAAACAGTCCCACCAAGTTTCCAAAAGCTCCAACTCCATTTTTAATAGCTCAAAAGATCCAATGCCTATATGTAATACACCTTCATAAATGGGAAATAACACTAATAAATCCATCTTCTCAAATATTTCACATGCCCCAGCAAGATCTCACATAATTCACCATGTCAAAACATTAATGACACAAACAATGATACTTCCACCACCCTCTCCTATGAGCCTCAAAGTGAATTTAATAAAAACTCCACCACTTCTATCCCAGAACATTCATACCATCTCTCTTTGAAATTATCTACCCATTCATCTTCCCTTTGGTCAATCCCTACATTCACTATGATATTTACCACCTTATTGCTTTCATGAAATCAATGGGCATAAGACTAATTATGAAATTGACTTAGCTTCATCCAAGCCTGGGACAAAATATTGTCCAAGTGATAGGCTTTATAATTTTGGATAAATAGAGCCTAGATAACTACTTGAGAATTAATCTCAATATATAAACACTCCACTCTACACTCAAGCTATCTCAATCCTTGCCACCACTATTTCTCATAAGTTTTTCTCATTTCTTAATTTGAAAATAAGTAAGAAACTAGTAAAAGGGGTGTGTAAATGAATACTATATAAAAATGTGCACATGATCTAGGCAATGATGGGAAATCCTCTTTGGCTTGGAAGGAATAACTTGTAGATAAGAAAGACAATAGAAAAGGGGTTGTTAGTAAGATAGTTGAGTGGACTGCCTAGTGTGAGCTAGATCTAAGAAGCGTATGTTTTCTAAGAGGCTATCAATCCATTGTTGATAACAATTAAGTTGATATAGTTAAAAAAATAATTGTATTCAATAACATGAAATAAATGCATGCACGAAGAAGAAATTAAAATGCTTGTTCAAATAAAATGACTAAATATAACAAAAGTGAGTCAATACTCATGCTAAAAATAGTTGGGGTTAGGTTCAAAAAATCAAGGAAGGATTTATAAACAAGCAAGAATAAAGAAAATAATTTTTGGTTAAGGTTAAAGAGCTGAAAATAACTTTTATTTTTTCCCAAAGTGACTATTGGTGGTTGGGGTGAACCATCAGTGGTTGGGCTGACCATCGATGGTTGGGTGAGCATTAATGGTTGAGGTGATTGTCAGTGGTTGTGCTAACTATCGATGGTTGCCTATGTATGTCTACTTTTTTTATAAAGAGGTTTAAAAATAGGTAGTGGGTCAAATAGAGGCTTGTTAAGGATCTAAGGGATGGAAAATAAGATGTAGATAGGTCTAGTTAGGGAAGGGAGCTTAGAAATGAAATAAAATAAAGGAATAAGTATGAGATACCTATAGTTTACTTAGATAGATGATGATGGAAGGTTGGAGCAATTTCACTGAAGTGATAGTACTTTGGCCTTGAGAGCAACTTAGATAGAGGTTTGGATCTTCATTACTATTAATTGATTGTAGAAGAAAGGTTGTATACCTATGTGCAAGAATATTTGATAACCTGGACATGGATCCTTTTCCTTTCCTACACTTCTCATTTTATAAAATGAAGTTGCTAATTAAATAGGATGAATTTGATAATTAGATAGGAGGATAAAGTTTCTATTTATTATGATTTGTAGTTGGTTGACATTGCATAAGGTGGACATAATAAATTATGCCATGTTTATCTTGTACATAGATAGTGAAACCTTTTAGGAAGGTTGAGGACCTGACCATTGATGGTCAACCTAATCATCGATGGTTAGCCTAACCATCAGTGATTGTGTGCCTAAATAAAAATGAGTGAAGATAGGTTTAAAAAGGGGTTGATTAAAGGGGTGTTAAAAGGTTTAAGTTAGTAAGTGAATTTAGTTAGCTAGGTGGTCAACTAGCTTTAGGGTCAGGTAGGAGTCCAATGCATTTTGACATCTAAAACTATCGTGTGTAATTTTTGAGTATCTACATTTTACCCATTTTTATTATTCAAATTTGAATTAATAAGCTGCATTAAAAAAATGGATTTCTAGTAAAGGTCTAATTTATTTGATTATAGGATGAGGTGTTCCCCCACAAACTAGGAGTTGATGAAGTGAAAATTAAATTGGGTCAGGTTTTGATAAGTTGTAGATGGTGAGTCACAAAGTGGGTGACAAAATGGGTTAGGCATTTAAAATGTAAATACACACATAAAATGTGACTAAGTATGATATTCAAGATCATACAAAGAATTAAGTTGCCAATGTTGGTAAAAATAAGGTTAATTCTAGAGGGATGTATGACAGGGGTAACTAGTCCACAATGTTGGCCATAGATGATCGAGTCATTCCTATCAAGCCATCTAGATAGGTTCAATGTTTTTGTAGGTATCTAAGGTAGGAAATAATACCTTGAAAAAAAAATGGTCTAGTCATGCATGAGGTAGTGTGAATTTCAAAAGTTCAACATGCTAAGGTTGGTTAGTGTAGTCAAAAGGACTAAGCAGGGTTATCACAAAAAGGCAAATAGTTCAGGTCAAAAATGACCAACATCATGGTAGATATGGTCAAATGGGTAGTTAAAAAAGGGCAATATCCAAAAGTAAAAGTGGTTATTTGGGTGAGATTAGGTAATCTCCAAAAGTTAGCAGTAGGTGGGGTGCTAAAAAGTTTAAAATTTTGGGAATCCTAACCATTGACAGTCATGGGTTCCTAGGGTTGACCATCAATGGTCACCCTAATTGTCGATGGTGAGGGAAGAACCCTAAAAATATAGAACATAAAAAGTAAAAAGGAAAAGTCATTGTCACTTTTGACTTTGGTGATTTTTTCACTAGTGTGTTTGTGAGTTGTGATGTTTTATGTTTGATTTTGCTGAGGTGGAGTGTTGTGAGTGGTTGATCATGTGTGTTTGAGGTTGATTGAGTGTTTATTGAGATGACCAGCATTATTCATCCTTAACCAAAACTGATCATCCCTTAATTGGCACTAGTTAATAGTGACTGGCACCGATCACTCTATTTTTTTTTGCCAAAAATAGCAAGCAATTCTTGCCTATCTACCTTCATCCAAATTCTATTTTTTGAGTTTCTATCACACCATAGAGGCTTAAAATATTTTTTAAAATAAGTTTTAATATTTTATCATTAGTTTTTAATAATTTATTACTATTTTAATTTACTTGTTTCCCTTCAAGTATTTCTTGCATTGATTTTAGTACTTTCTATGATTTCATGCAAGTATCCATTTTCATTTATCATAGCTTAGTTTTCTTAAAGAGTGGACTGAAAACCTATAATTAATTATATTAATTCTTGGATCTAGATCATGCTAGGAAATCCACCCATCTAAATCACTAATTGACCTTTTTCTAGTTTCTATCTTATCTTCAGGTCATCTTCCCCTGACAAAGAGGAGTTCTCAATAATCGACTAGATTACATAGTGCACTACATATAGGTTCTTCTTACCTCACCCTTATTTTAAAGTTTATTATTGTCTTATAAATAAAATAAAATAAACACAAAAATAGTGAAACAATTATTTCAAGGAAAAATTTTACAAAGTGGGCTTTGATGGCCTATATTATTTCAAGATGCACACAGAGTCATAAATTCTACAATATATGTCAAATAATGGGAAACACAAATTAAATAGATGATATGTATTTAGTGATAATGATCATATAGAAACCTTTTGAGTAATGGGGAATTAATGTTTTTGGTCTTATAAGTCCACCAAGAAAATTAAGCCATGCATGATATATTATTACTGTGATAGTTTATTTCACTAAATGGGTGGAAGCTGCTACCATTCCAAGCTGCATTATGAAAGATGCCACCAAATTCTTATATGAAAAATTATTATAAGATGTATATTTTTAGTTAATTTGATAAATTATAGAGTCATGCATTTCCTCAATAATAATATCAATACTCTCACTAAGGACTTTATGATATCGCATCATAAGATCATAGATTATCACCCATAGGCAAATGAATAGGTTGAAGCATCTAATAAAGTATTAGGGAAAATGCTCATAAATATTTTTAATGTATAAAGGGATGATTAGGAATATTTCATCCCTATGATTATGTGGTCTTATAGAACTCATTACAAAATAGCTACAGGGTTCACTCCTTTTCAACTAGTATATGGCCTCGAGGCAGTAATGTTTATGGAGTATATTGTTCCTAGTCTGCACATTGCAATGGTTATGAGATTAGAGGATCGAGATTCATTGAATTCATGGTTGATGTAATTAAAAAACATGGAATAAAATACATAAAGGAAATAGTGACTACAATAGATTAACAAACAGAGTCAAAAAGCATGGCATGATTGTTACTTGTTATCTAAGGAATTTTTTAATAGATAGGTTTCAAGGTTTAAAGGGGCCCTTATTGATAAAAAAGGATCTAAAAAAAATATAGGCATGGCTTAATATCATAAATTCCAAGGAGATTGACCATCATAGTCCAGACAAAACAAACTACCTTTAAGTATTGAAAAATACTTAACACTTTACATCAAAGGACATTGTTTACATAAGTAGTGAATATAGATTAATCTATTATCTACCTTAAATAAAATAATAAAACATATCATTAAAAACCAAAATTTAATCTAACAGAACAACA
>JARHVA010001654.1:2500-10000 GCA_037957365.1 Torreya grandis
TAATTTTTTTATACATTTATTTAAATATATGTGTATTTATTGATTATTATAAGAAAAAAATTCATATAAATGTAAAAATGCATTGGAAATACAATTATCATTATAATACACAATTTATAAAAGTCTGTATAAATAATTTATATAGAGAGGCACTCGTGCAATAAAATATGTTGCAATAAACATTCACTTATAAATAAATGAATTAAGAAGCATACAAATTATATTTAACATTTCATTTAATTTTATAATTCATTTAATTAAATATTATCTTAGAAAATTTAGCTCAAACAGATCTGTATAGAATTTAATTTAATTAAATATTGTCCTATAAAATTTAGCTCAAACAAATCTATACAAAATTTAATTTAATTTTAAAATTTATTTAATTGAATATAATCCCACAAAATTTAGCTCAAACAAATTTGTACAAAATTTAATTAAATATCAAAAAAAAATTAGCTCGAACAGATCTGTACATAATTTAATTTAAATGAATATTGTCCTACAAATTTGTACAAAATTTAAATAAATATCCCACAAAATTTATCCCAAATAGATCTGTACATAATTTAGTTTAAATGAATATTGTCATACAAAATTTAGCTCAAACAGATCTATACATAATTTAATTTATTTGTTTATTATCCCACAAAATTTAAATAACTAAAACCTATATGTATACTAAAATATTGTTTATATTATTCAAATTTATTAACCAAACAAATAACCATAAAGTTTAATGTCTACATACTAAGGGTGGTTTAGGTTGTCTGAAGGTTTGAGGCAGTAGTATGGCCAGTCAAGGTTGTTCATCTAAAAAAAATGCTACATCAACCTAAACAGACAAGAAAAATAAATTACCAAGATAATAAAGGTTGCATAATTTCATCCTTCCATGCCTCTGCCCATACATGTGATGCAATACTATCACCTACAAGTTCTAATCCTTCTCCATGGAGGATTCATTCATGATAGTAAAATTACCAAGATAATAAAGGTTTATATGAAGTATTGGAAGTGATTTTGATGCTTTAGAACTAGTGGTGAGCATAGGAAGAAGGATGGATATCTCCAAGAACACTAATTTTACTTTAGGGACTGAGTTCCTAAACACCTTAAATAGTACTCCTAAGGGTTTTTTGGGTTTTCTTAAGTTGAAACTATGTTTGATTTTAAGGAATCCTCTTAGGTCAATCTTGTATTTCTATCCATGGACAAACATCATGCCAATTTTGAGCCTCAAAGGGTAAGGATCATGTATGCTTTGAAACCTTTCAAAATGGAAAAAAGCCACTAAATTATGGCAGTGACATCTACAAATTTGGAAACAAATTTGATGCTTGCATTGCTTATGAAGATGCTTGACCTTGTCCAAGTTGGGAAAGCAATTCTCAACATTCTAAGAATATGTCCTAAGAATTCATAACATGGGAGAGGTGATGGCCACATCAAATGACCTTATAGGCCCATCCCCTATCCGTACACAGGGTACATAGGGTAGTGAGTGCAAGTTTTGAGAATTTGGCATAAAAAATGGTGAAAGTGTTCCTAAAGAGGAACTAGATCCTAAGTGTAAGTCTTTGGGAACTATATACAATCCAAAAAATCCCTAAAACATCATAAACATGACTCAAATGTTCCAATATAACATATAACAGGCCTGAAAATAGGCATCTATAGTCAGAGCTAGGAATTGGTGGAAGTCATGAGAAAAGGTCTTGTGTGGCAAATTTAAGAATGAAAATAGGGTGAGATGATGGTATAATTCTATAAGGGAAACTAAAGACATTATACACACTATGTGAGGCTTAAACATCCACCTTGAACCTACAACCATGGAAAATATCCACCTATAGCCTGGTATTTGGAAGTTGTTTTAGTTAGAGGTTAAATAAGGTTTTTGAAGCTCAAGCAGAGCATGTAAATGGATGAAATTAACATAGTATTATGATAGAAACTAAAACAAAATAATTTCATACATCTGAGGTCAAAAACCTACATAGTAACCTATAGGCCTCTAGGTATGCCTCAGTCCTAACATTCAAAATGCCTAACTTTGAGGATGAAAGGTACATGAATGTGCATAAACTGAGCTTGGATTGACAATATGGTTAGGTGATCACTTTCAAAAGGTCACAAGAATGATAGAGGCCCCATCAAAATTCAATTTGAAGCAACCAAGAGAGGAGGACACCATTTTGCCACCTTCTTTCAATTTTCTTTTTCAAAAACTACTATTGACCTGTTAACAGTGTGATGATCATCATTTGTTTGTTTGATGTAAAAATTAATGCATATAAACAAAGATATAATTATCCATTTTATAATATAGTTATAAATATTTTAATATTAGAGTGGAGATGATGATCTTTTTTTGTTTGTATATTGATATAAAAATTAATGCATAAAAACAAAGATATAATTAACCATTTTATAATATATTAATGTGAGTAAAAAAAATGTTGACATACAATATAAATTTACAGACAAGTATTTATGCATTTAAAAAATAAACATAAAATGAATAATAGAAATAAACAAATATATATATATATATATATAATCACATAATAAAATGCATTTTACATACAAGCAAAGAAATATACAATATATAAATAAATTATCATTTAGAAGTGATGAATTATATTTTTATTAATTATTTAATATACCAATCTAATTTGAAATATCATATATATTACCATAAAAGTATATATATGATCATTACACCAATAAACAATGATTGTTTAAACAAACACTAATCATATATACAATGATGCATTCTACAAAAAAATAAATTTGATAGAACATATACAATCTAATAAAAAAATATCTATATATTCAATGTACAAACAAACAATAAGGATTTAAACAAACAATAATACAATAATTTGTATAAAATATATATATATATATATATATATATATATATATATATATATATATATATATACATTCTATTTATAAAATTGTATAAACAATAATTATGTGCAATTATATTCATTCTTTCAAATAAATATTCTATCATTTAAAAATTAATATAAACAAAAACATTTTCGAATACATATTCATAAAATAAATGCTTATAGAAACATACAATGAATAATACAAAAACATGTAGTATAATAAATCCATCAAGAAGTGCTTAACTCATACATAAAAATACTTATATTAAGTGCTAAACTAATGATCACATAAACAATATTTAAAGATATATACAATAATTTATTTGATTAAGAATTATTTGTCACATTTTTACAAGTTAAAATGATGTCTAATTATAATAATTCAAACAAATTACTATATAACAAACAGAGATATAAACTATTTTAAAATATAATGATATAAATTAAAGAATCAACATACAATTACAAATTCAAATACAAGTATCCATACATTAAAATAAATGAATATAAAATTAATAATAAAAATAAAAAAAAACATATATTGAATAACATAAGTGTGTACACATTTACATAACCAAGTAATATAAAATGAATAATACAAACAAAAACATATAGTAAATAACATAAGAGCATGCACATTTACATAACAAAAGTGTTCCTATAGATATCATTCTAAAAATATTCATATAACCAAGAATTTTACTTACAAGCAAGTAGACATATAATAGAAATAAATAATTAATATATTTTACACAAATAAAGAGATATTTATATCAAACATTCATTCTATGAACAAACAAATATCTAAATAAATTTATATAATTATTTGGACATACATACATACATACATACATACATACATACATACATACATACATACATACATACATACATACATACATACATACATACATACATACATACATACATACATACATACATACATACATACATACATATATATATATATATATATATATATATATATATATATATATATATATATATATCATTTAAACAAATTTTAATACAATTATTTGTACAAACAAAAATAAATATATATAATAAATCATTTTAAAAAGTTCTATACAATGATTTATACAACAAACATATTCATTATTTCAAATATGCATTCTATCATTTTAAAATATAGTTATATAAGTGAAAAAGTGAACATACAATATACATTTACATACATCCATACATTAAAACAAATAAACATCTATGGAATCACACAAAAAGTACACATTAAAAGTGTTTTTATAGATGAATCCTAATGAAAGCAAGTATTCTACATACAAGCAAATAAATAATCAATTACATCTTACATTACACAATATTTTTTACACATCTTGACTTTCACAATCTTTTTTATACGAATAAAGAAATATTTAATTTACAAAAATACTTTTAACAAATAAATAGATCTATATATCATTTAAACATGTTATTGATTTGTAAAAATTATAGTTACTTGTAAACATATTCATTCTTTAAATAAAACATTGTACCATTTACAAATTAATGCATACAAAAAAATATATAATTAACTGTTTCAAAAGATAATAATGTAAGTTAGAAAAAAGACTACATACAATATAGTATTCATACATTAAAATAAATAAACATAGAAGGAATAATACAAATAAATAAACGTTTATTAAATCACATAAGAAAGTGCATTTTACATACAAACAAGTAAATATACAATTTTCAAATAAAGGATCAATTACACATCATGAATTATACAATATTTTTTATACAAAAAGTGATATTTAATACATCAATATAACTTGATAGATCACATACAAATAAATAAGCATATATTGAATCACACAAGAAAGTGCATTTTACATACAAACAAATAAATAATCAAATACACATCTTGAATTACAAAATATTTTTTATACAAATAAAAAGATATTTAATACATCAATCCAACTTTATATATATCATATACACATTACTATAAAAATATCTAGATGATCAATAAATAAATAAATAATAATCATTTAACCAAACATGCACTCTACCAATAAATAATTAATTTGTACCTCCAAATATATATATATATATATATATATAATCAATTAAACAAATAATCAACAAAAAATCCAAATAAAAATATATCATTTGAATAAATTATTAATTTGTTACAAACATATAATCAATTAAGCAAATAATCAAATAAAAATATATCATTTAAACAAATTATTAATTTGTATGAACAATAACTAGTTGAAAAGATACTCATTATTTCAGATAATCATTCTACCATTTAAAAATTAATGCATACAAAGATTAACCATTTTATAATATAGTAATGTGAGTAAAAAAATCATTCTACATACAATATAAATTTACATACAAGCATCCATACATTAAAATAAATAAACAAAATGAGTAATACAAACAAAGATATATTACATCACACAAAAAAGTGCATTTTACAAACACATCAGTACACGTATAATAAACAAATAAATAACCATTTACACATTATGAATTACAAGATAATTTTTATACAAATAAAGAGATAATTTTTATAACTTGATAAAGGATATACACTTCACCATAAAAATATCTATACGATCATTATAAAGAACAAATCTACTATAAAATTATTTATATGATCAATGTAAAAACAAATAATGAATATTTAAAATAACATTCATTTTACAAACAAATAGAAATATAATAATTTGTATAAAACATATATTTATATATATAATGATTTGTGTAAACAATAGTTATCATTATATACAACAAATAATGATTATTTTAACAAACACTAATCATTTATACAAAGATGCATTTTACAAACAACAAATTTGATAGATCATATACATTCTACTATAAAATTAACTATGTGATCAATGTACAAACAAACAATGAACATTTAAACAAACATGAATTCTACAAACAAACAATAATATAATTATTTGTATAAAACATATATTTATTAATAAACAATAATTATATGCAATCATATTCATTCTTTCCAACCAAAATTCTATCATTTAAAAATTATTGCATGCATAAATATATTTAAATACATATTCATAAAATAAGTGTTTACATAAACATTCAATGAAGAATTCAAACTAGTAGTTGTATAACAAATCATTGAAAACATTCTGAAATCATGCATATATATACTTATATGAAATGCTAGAATAATAAATCAGTTAAACAATCTTCAACAATATATATAGTAATTTATTTGATTAAGCATTTATTTGAGTAATTTAAAAATCAAAATGATGTCTAATTATAATAATTAATTCAAACAAATTATTTTACAAGATACATTCACTCACAAATATATTCATACATTAAAACAAGTAATATTGAATGAATTAAAAAGATAAATAAACAAGCATCTAAATTATATCACAAATATATTCATACATTAAAACAAGTAAATATTGAATGAAATAAAAATAAGTAAATAAACAAGCATCTAAATTATATATTGAATGATAAATAAGCATCTAAATTATAATATAAAAAAACAAAAAAATATACACCGGGTCAAATATGCAGATGATAACTATTACAAAACAAAACCTTTTAAAATCATTCGAACAAATAAAAACAAATATCCAATAACACATTCAAAACATAAGAAAAGTTTAAAATAATAGCCCAACATACTCTAATAGAAAAAAAATCAAACAATTTCAGAAATATTTAAATATAAACCAATATTGATATTACGAAAATATTCATTCATAAGAGCAAAACAATTTAGATAAAAGAAATTAAACATACAATAAGTAATTCAAATAATTAATCATATATAAGTGATTCGAACAATTAATCATTCACACACAGATATATATATATATATATATATATATATATATATATATATATATACTCATCATAACTAATTAAAAAAAAAGTATCTTAAATGATAAAACATATAAATATAAAACTATTCATATAATCAATATACAAATAAATAATGAATATACATCACTTAAACAAGAACTCATGCCAAACAAAAAAGGCCATTCAAAAAATCAAGCATGCTCTAATGAAAATAATAATACAATCACATAAATATAAATTAATATTGATATTACTAAAATATTCGCTCATAAAAGTAAAATAGTTTAGATAAAAGAAATTAAACATACAATAAGTAATTCAAAAAATTAAACATACAATATATAATTAAAAAAATGTATCTTAAATAATCAAACTATAAAATATCCATATAATCAATATACAAATAAATAATGAATATACATCACTTAAACAAGAACTTGTACCAAAAAAGAAAAGCCATTCAAACAACCAAGCATACTCTAATAAAAATAATAATAAGTGTAAAAAAATATCAAACAAATATTTTCATATATTAAAATAAGTAAATATTAAATTAAAAATATAATCAAATAAATATATATTAAATCATAAAAGAAAACAACAAATATTTACATATATAAACCAATGCTTCTATTACTAAATTATTCATTCATAAAAGCAAATAATTTATATAAAATAAATTAAACATAAAATAAATTATTCAAATAATTAATCATATATATAATTACTCATCATTAATAACTAAAAATATGTATCTTAA